>JARHVA010001507.1:0-45000 GCA_037957365.1 Torreya grandis
ATAAATAATTTTCTAGTTTACCTTCTTCATTATTTGTTTCAATGTGTTTGTTAACTAGCTGATATTGATAAGTGATATATTCTCTTTCTTAGCATGTTGTCCTTGTTTGCATTCATACTCAGCTCTGAAAGTTTGTTATACATCTCTTGAAGTATTCTAATGAAGTGTTTCATGATTTTTAGTGAGTTATATTTACACAAGTTTCAATGCATAACCTTGATTTTATTCCTTCTAGCTTAAGTTATATTCACAAACCTCCATGATAAATACTAATATAAGCGTAATTTTGGAGTGGTGTCATGTGTAATTTAGGCTTTCTTTTTAAGTGTCATTGCAACTAGCTAGTAGTGGCTAGGTTAAAACTAGTGCATCACCTTATTATTATAGATTTAATTTATGTTCTTTATCTCCCTTTTCATCCAAATGAGCAAGTAGCTTAGGTGATGAGCTTCAATAGACAAACCAAGGGAGATAACCCTTAAATATATAGGTTTGACTCACTTAGAGGTCACCCACAACTTAGATTCAATCCCATTACATAGCTCAAACTAAGAGGGATTGAATCACCCTCTCATATGGTGAAATTTTGAGCTATAATAACACCCTGATCACCATCTTAGTTTGATTTCTCCCCTTATGTACATATACCATCTCATTCTCAAGTTTGAGGGTACAAATTAACAATAGTACTATGAGTACTAAATCATGCATGTTAACTGACAAGAGGTCTACGAAATAGGATCATAAGTTAGGAGAGTGTTCTCATATTTATACTTGGGACATCAATGAATTTACTTATGTCCAAATTAATCCCCTTAAGACAAACATATTCACCATTTTTAACTCCTTTTATGCATCTTGAGACTCAGTTGGATATGGTAATTTTGAATTATTTGAAGGTAGGGTTGAGTTAAGTTACTTTAGGTAGCTATTATGCTTGTCAATAGTATTTATACCTGAATATGCCCTTTTCACCAATCTTAATGGATTTTCATGTTTTTATACATGATTTGGCCTTACTATCAACCCTTAAGTATGGTATAATGGTTCAAACTTGTAAATGATAGTTAGAAGGATTTATGGATTTGTGTATTGGATCTCATGGCTCATTATGAGGTGGGTTGATAGTGATGAGACCATAAAATGATAGAGTATACTTTAGGGCCTAAAATAGACTATTGACACATATTAAAGATGACCTACCAGGACCTTATACATCTTTGCTCATATACCCAAGAGGATAGAACAATTGGGGTTCATCAATAATGTATATGGAGTGAGAAATAAAAACCTAGGACTCTTTGAATAGCTCAACTTCTGTTAAATAACCTTAGTTTCTACTAAACAATAATATGAAAGTATTGGAGGTTAGATTGATAGTTACTTAATCTATGAAGGCTATAATGAGGTCTACTTACCCTAAAAAAGGAAATTTTCATATGAATAAAATATTCCCTTGTTGCCCTTACGTTATTCTGATGACATTCAACAACCATATTCATCAAGCACATTGTCCTTCCTTACAATGAAACCAAAACATGTAGGTAGTCTCATTTATAGGTGATATCTTATGGTGGTTGGGGTCCACCTAACCATTTCACCTATAATAAATATGTAAGAAGACATGAAAATTTTCAAAGAACCATCAACACACCTCAAACCACTATTTATTATCAAATATATGCATTGAACATCCTTTTCCATTAATGGAACTCTATTTGTAGTTTTAAGATAGTAGAAACTTGTATGTCCCTTGCACTTATAGGATCACATGTGTGAATTAGGGGTGGAGGATGATATGGAAGGACCCTAAAGGATTGGAGAAGGAATGGTCAATCACTAGTTTTATTAGATAAACCAACAATACATTAAAACTATTCCCATTTTTGGCTTTATGTAGATGAAGAAAGTAACTAGGTTGATTAACTTCTTAGTGTTTGTTCATACATCATAGAAGACTAATATTTAAACTAATTCCCATAATTAGGATGCCATTAGACATCCTTCCTTTGGACAAGATCTTAGATCCTCACTTTCTCTCTCCTATAGGGATTAAGCATAAACCTAAATGGATTTATAAAGCTACCAAAGGGCTCTTTTGACTCTAAAACACCTAGATTCATTCATTAAATTCCTATGTTGAACTCCTTTTGCATGATCCTAACTTCAACTAACCAAATTTATACCATACAAATCTATAGTTTCTTGAAAACTCATAAGACCTACAAATTTCCTATATTTTCTCATGTTTCAAATCATGAATCACCATTGGTAGATAAGAGGGAAAATATGGGTTAGAAAATGTTTTAAAAAACATGGTACAACTTTGGAAGTTGAAGCGACACATTTTCACATATGTGGGGCCCATTTAGAGGCAAATGAAAGTTTTTGATTTATGAGAAGACACCATTAACATGTGAAATAGTTTTGTCATGGCATAATATAATTCATGAAGGAATTTTAGGATGTGAATGGTGGTCTTAGTGTATTTGTGAGGTCAAATAACATCAAATTACGGTAAAATAGAATCACATTAAGGTTAAATATTCCCCTTTTAGATAATATATATGGCTTCAAGAGAAAATTTAAAATGGATATCACTTCAATACCTATTAAAAGATCTTAGAAAACATAAATTAGGCTCCTATATACCTATATAACATCCATAAAACTTATGATCTAGCCATACCTCAACATGCCAAATAAATCCATGATAGTGTCATCAACTACAAACATTTATTCATCTCCATCATGGGACAATTTAGATTCTTGAGACCAGTTCAAGTCCTATTATGGATATTTACACATGTTTAATCATAAGGAGGACACTTGACAAGTTGAAGTAGGGAGTAAAGGCAATGACCATGATGTTTTGTTGTCATGAAAAAAAACTTAAGACTATTGTCTAGAGAATACAACTAGTGATCTTCCTTCAAAATATCTTAACACCTTAAGAAGCATAAGAAGGGTGACCAAAAGTGATGTTATTGGGTTATCATGTATGGGTTGACTCCTTTTTATGCCTAGGATTAGGATGTAGTCAACAATAATGCTTCTTGGAATGTAAGTCAACATTGTTATCATAACATTAAGGTCTACCCAAGAGAGTAGGAAATTCATCAGCTTCAACACGCTCAATCACTTTAAATTCACCCTTAAACATGACACCAAAGATGTTAATTATGTCATCTTTAAGAACTCTTATAGGTAGTGAACAAGTCTAATTTTCTATAAATAAAACATGTGGGGAAGGTTATAAAGTGGGGCTTCCAATTTTTTTATAGGCATCCTTCATCAGAATATTAGCCTCCATGCTAGTTTTCACTAGTATATCATGGATCATCCATCCATAAATGGATGTATTTACAAGGACCTATTTATCACATTTTTCATTTGGTGGGACATGAGTCTCTTGTCTACATGCATGGTTCAAACAATTATCCTTTGAAGACTTTTTCATTTTTTTTCACAACCAAATCTTCAGGGGTGGATGATGTCTTCACTAATAAATAACTTGAATAACTCACAAAATTCATTATGCCCTAAGTCTATGTGTACCATAACAGTTTTCATCTTGGTACACATAGAGGCACCATTATCTTTAAATAACTCAATTTCTCCTTAAAACACTTGTACCAAGGCCATTGTGTCATGTAAAATCTCTTTTTGATGTTGGACATATGGATAGTGTTATGCAAAAGGTTCTTCATGCTAAACCTTTTCAACATGTGGATTTGAAATAGTTTGAGAATGAGTGCCACATTGAGTAGTGAAATTGACCTTGGCTCTAGATAGTGGAGTGGTAGGGTATAGTTTTTATTGATAAGTTAGATTTTTAACAACATATATCATTCCAACGCCCTTCTCATTCCATTATTTGGTAATAATAACATACAAGTCTAGGCATTCTTATAGTTGATGCTCATTTTTACAAAATGTACAAATAGGGTAGACCATACAATGGCATTGGTATTGGTCTAAATATTGACACTTATAACATGTCCTAGGTGGAAATCAACCACCTCCTCATCTATTTTGATGCCCTAAACCTTTAAAATATTAACTCCCACTATTTTCATATGTGCTAGGTATGAAAGCTTGGAAAGCACCTTGTGCACATACATCATTGATATCATTGATGACCTAGTAGTCATTAGTATCATGGGTATATGTAGCACATCTTAAAATATAGTGACACTTTAGCTTGGATGGCATAATAAAGTAAAGGATATCTTCATACATCATGTTTTTATTTATATATTTCATAAGAATACTTTAACATGACATAAACATTCCTTTGTGGATTATTATTCATGTTATGATCCTCAACTTCATAGTTAACAAACCACAATCCATTATTTGTGTCATGAGCATTGTTGGACATAATATTCTCCAATTGAGAATCTATATAAGATATTTGGGCCTCCATAAAGGGGATAATTTACATTTATATACTTACCATAGATTCAACATGGAGGGTAGATTCTAGTGCCTCACAAAGATCAATAAAGGTCTTATGGGATAAGGCTCATCAAAAATGAAGTAATAACCCTCCTACAAACTATTCAATATGTTGCATTAGATTGATTTCAAATAAAAGTTTGGAAAGAAGGGTTTAGAAGTGAGCATCATATGCATACAAACTCTCAGTGATCTTTGCTTAATATCTTTTAAAGTAGAAATACATTAGAGATCAAATTCAAGAATGTCAAATTCTTAAAAAAAGTAGATTTAAACAACTCATAGTTTATAACATCTTGTTGAGGGTCAAATTCTTTATACCATTTATGCATTTGATCTAATATGGTAGTGAAAAACAAATATACCTTCCACTCAATATAAATTATTCCTTGTGCCTAAAAAATGAGTTCACACTTATGAATATGTTCAGATGCATTCTCAACACCTTGATACTCAAGAAGATGAAGTGTCATCTCATAGTAATGTTGAGAAGTGTTATCATTGATGTCAAGGTTGATGTCATTGACATCAAGGTGAATCTATTGAATATGAATGATGAGTGGTATTTGAGTTATGATATTTTGTGTGATTGATGTGATAAGTAATCCATGTGATAAGAGATAATTTTAAGGCAACGTAATGTCTCTTCTAATGTGAAAGTTGATGTCAAGGTTCAGGAAAGTTGTCAGTGTTGTCACAAAGAGGTATTCATAGTAAATTTTGGTGAAGTAAGCACAAGATTGTGAGTGTTCTTTTGGAATTTTGTGATCATTTAAGTAAATTATATAAAATTTTAAAAGTGTTTTAAGGTCAGTTGTCAAAATTCAAGTGTTTGAAAAGCCTAGTCATGACACTAGTCATGGCATGAAAAGACCTTGTGAGAAGGTATGAGCATAGTTTCTTGGTGAGATGAGTGAATATATGAATTAATGGATGTATAATTTTTATTAAAAATGAATTTTATGCATTATATCACTCATGAGAGTCTTAGGGTAAGCCTACAGGGGTAAGATCTATGGATCAAGTATGCAACTAGACCACTTCTAGACCCTACTTGGCCGAATGAGGCATCATGATATATTATCAAGGCATATGAAGGATGTATGGAGATATTTAAGAATGATATAGGGTTATTTATTATGTTATTAAGGTGGATATCACATGTAAAGAGTCATTAATATTATCTTTAAGTCCTAATGTGATTTGTAGGTCAAATATTAGAGAGAAAAGAGAGAGAGTGTAATCTTAATGGGGTATCAAGATCAATTTTCAAGAAATTTTTTCATATGTGAGCATGGAAAGAGGAATTATATGTTTTTTCAAGCATTTTCACAAATTTTGATGTCATAATTTGTAATAAATGGCATAAAAAGTGGTTTTGAGGTCTCTTAAGTACATAGAATGAAGGCATACAAACCCAAGAAGGAATTTTAGATGTTTGTTAGCACTTATAAAATCTTAATTGGAATATTAAATATTAAGGAGATATGATTAAGGGTAATAAATAATAACTACCTAACTTTTTTTAGATTTAAAGGGAAATCCTTTATGAACAATTATTAACACCAAAACATGTGTTAAACATCTATAAAACCCTAACAACAACCCAATGTGAAATATCTTGTTTAAAACAGCATATAATAGTCTAAAATGAATATAAAAAATATCATAACATATGTCCAACTCTCTTGGGTACCTCCAAGTGGTGGTGGTTAGTCAGAGGAGAGAGAAAATACACAAGTACAAGCTTGTTTGTGAAAAATGTGTTATGGTAGTCAAAATTTGCATTGGTCAAGAAAATAAAATGGATTTAGGATGAATATTTTGACTCATTTTTCATGTATATGAAGGTTTATGGACAATTTATATCCATTAAGTGTGCTAAATTAGTCATCCCAGCTAGTTAGTCGTTAATAGATCTAATGGTACAAATAATGGGAAACCTAGGCAATAGTGAGAAGATGATTAGGAATGTGCTATATTGATAGAGTGATGAAACCAAGTGTGTGGATATGATTTTTGGTATTGTTATTTCCTATTAATTCTTGGTATAAACCTTTAAATTTAGGTACAGTGGTGAAAATGATGAAGCTAAAATAACATATCTAGCTCGATAGAGTCTGTATATAGTGAGGTCATAAGATTAGTCTATAAAGACCAATATATATCATTTAAACATATGATATTTTTATCCGATAATGATATTATTATCTAATAGGATAATATACCTGAATAATAAGTCTTTTAAAGTGGTCATACATGTGTTGAAGGTCAATGTCATCATGGCTATGCTTAAAGGTAAACTATAAATTTTGGGTACATAAGTTGTCATGAGTTTGAGGTTGTATGCCTTGATTTGAAGTATATAATGCACATGGTGTTTTTTTTGACTTGTATGTCCTATAAATTCTTTGTATATTTTTTATAATCAATGAAAGTGGTTGGAATATTGAATCTAACATGGCTTATCTAGTTTTGGTTTGACTGTGTGTAGTAAGGTCAAAAGATTGGTCTACAAGACCAATATTTGACATTAGACCTTTTGATTTTTGTATTTTATAATGGTATATATATGTCAAATAATATTTTTAAAGTATTAGTGGTAATTTTAAGTGTTATTTTAGGTGTTTAATATTAAGTTATTTGTGATTAGGTTTTGGATTGTTTTGTTAGTTCTGAGTGGCCTATTTACAGAGAAGTGTTTGAGTCCTTTTGACCGAAGCTGTAAAGTATAAATCACATGGTGATGAACCTAAGGTCATTTATCTTATTTATATGTGATATATTTCCATTTATTTTTATATAATTTGTGTTTTATCTTCAGTATTTCAGTACAAACTTCCTATGTATGAGAAGGCTGAATAGTGAATAATACAAATGGTGTGCTTCAAGTAGTGGTTGGCTCTCAAAAGTGTTATGGAGCATAGATAATATTATTAAGGGTCTATCTTACTATAATATGATATTTTATTAATGTGTGTGTATTTTTAAAGTGTTCCAAGGAGGGCAAAGTGTAATGTGTTGTAGGATAGACCTAATGGAAGTAGGTCTCCACGAGACCTAAAAGAGAAATATGTCCAATGAAGTTATGATAGACTTAAAGGGAATCAAATATTTATGTTCAAAATATTTTCCAAGACTTATTCCATGTATATCCTAATAGGTTAATGGTGAATATATGACTAAGTGTCATATGAACAAGGAATGATATATATACAAGGCAATTTAAGACCTATTAAATGTAGAAGAGTGTATGCGACTGATATAACATAGTGTTGAGTAGAAGGAGGTATTTTATAATATCATAGAAATTTAAAGGATCTATCATGAATATCTGAGTGCATCTACATATTAATATAAAGGTCATATGACCTAATTTGTCTTGAAAGAGACCTAATTGAGTGAAGAGACCTAGAAGGTAGTTTAAGAGGGATAAGAGTGTGAAGAGCTAAAGAGGTGGTCATCATCAATTGGTTGAGAAACAAGGTGTTATGAAGGTAATAAAATAAATTATGTGGATGAGTTGGTTTTGAGTCATTTAGGGGCTTGGTGCCTCCTTGTAAGTTGGTGTTTGCTAAAGCCTAGTTGGGTTGGTGCTTAGCTTGTTGGGGTTAGGATGTGGAGTTGGTGCTTCACTAAATTTTAATATTTTGACTTATATGATTGTAGTCCATTTAAAGGGACTAGTGGGTTTTATTCCCCTTAAAATATTCCCAAATATATGATGTGCTATCTTGTATAATCTTGTTTCATGAATGTAGGATGATTGATTATGCATTGTTTTATCTATATGTTGATGTGATGGTTCATGAATGATAAGAACGAATTGAAATAAAGTTTTTAAGACATGTATTCACCCCCATCTTATTGATTTTTCTTGTAACAAGTAAAATTTATTACTAGTGTCTATTTTATGGATTTGGCTTTAGACTCAACTTCAGACTCCACACTATCAACATCTCAATCTCTTATAATAATTTCATCAAACTCAAATACATGAGTGTGCACTATGATGGGTGAATTTGGCCTATTTGGATTGGGTTATGCTATAAACAATGCTTATCCTACATCTTCCACATGTAATTATGTTAAATAAAGGCATGGATATATAATCACTATGTCTTTTTACCTTCCTATACAATTCTAGGATCCTCTCAGTTTCCCATGGGATCATTTCCTATCATGAAATTATGCTTGGCCTCATCATACTTATGTTTCATATCTTATTGAATAACTTCCATGCTAAAATACCAATTTTATACTAACGTATACCCCTTCATTTCCCCATTAGTTATGCTCCTCATACACTAGAGAGTTTTAGTTATCCATAGGTAAGTTCTCATGTCTAGAGTCAACCATAAATTTCTTAATTTCTAAGGGAAACTATATTATATACCTTGTGAAAGTTCCATGGTAAATTGAACTATGTTTCTTCTAGACAAGAATATGTAGATGTAACACATTGTAATATGTATCCATTTAGTGTTATTTTACACCAAACATATATTTCACCTATCCAAGTAGTTTTCAACTTTCCCAAGGCTATCTAATGCTCTGCTAACCAAGTAGATTTATGTATATAATTTCTCAAGTGGTCTTGCACATATGTTAAAATCCAAGAATACAAATGGATGGGTAAGTCTATAAAGAAGGTTGAATATAAAGAATCATACTTGTTTTACTCTACCCACTATATCATAGAAAATCTTGGTCTAATATATTGAATCACTAAGCTCTCTTTTATTGTGTCAATACAACACTCAACATTTTCCAAAGAGAGTTGCTCGAGCATATTTTTTTCCATCATGATAAAAATTACAATAGGTCCTAGTAATGAAACCAAAATGTTTTTATTTTTTATCCATAGTTATTCTTGACTAAAAAATATTAGCACACCCAAAGTAAATGAGGAATATAATGAGCCAGGATGTTGACATATCATGTGAGTAGTAACCTTGCATGCTCACCCAAAGCATGCAACCAAGACTAGTTCTCATCAATTTTACAATGTGATGGTGGATAAACTTAACTTTCTATCTACACTTAGACATTTGGGTTAGTTACATTTATTTATCATTACTACAAACATCATATTATGCTTAACCATGTTATTCAATATACAATCATTACACATACTTATAATTATCACCATAGCAAAAGATTAACAAATTTTCAAATTTCAAGACTTTTATAGTGATTTCATTTGAAAATTATTTTCAATCTTACACCATAGATTACTAATTTAAAATGGAAGATTAAAAAAATAACTCAACAAAATTTCATCTCTAGTATTCTTTGTCTTTCCCTTTATAAACAAAACTAAGTGGTATTTATACATATTCCAACCCCTCCCCTTAGGTTACATTAATAATATAATATATATGACTAGCCAACAACTATTTTAGAAAAATAAGTCATGGAAATCCATTACAAAAAACTCCTTTTGATTCAAGCCTAATGGCCCCTATATATTCTCTCTATTCTTGATATATATGCTAGTGATCTTAATCTCTCATGAATAGATGATAGATTCATTCTTGAATAGTCTCCTTTGATGCTTATGTAAGATACTTCATAACCATCTTTGCCTCTTGTGCCATTGTCCAAGTCTTTATCTTTTTTCTAGGACCTGTATCTTTTGATTCTCTTTATTGTTTGTATCCTTATCTCTCACAACTCACTCTTCCATGCCAAGATCCTCTATGCCTTTATCTTCCAAAATAAGGCCTTTTTAATCATTATCACACCCTTACTCTTCTTTTTTATGGATTCAAACCCCTTAGCACATATAAATACAAAATTTAGGGTCCAATGCAAACCTTTACTATTATACATCTTAGCCACTAATCATACTTTAGGGGAATTATTGGGACATTATGATGATGATAAAAAAGATAAATTTATTTATTATATCATTAATACACTTGTTGAATATTAGATAAATTAAAATATTATGGAAAATCTATGCATGTCTCTCTTTTTTTACTATACAAAATTTATGATATTGCATGCTCAATAATAAGACACACTTATCAGAAAGGTTGATCTATTGAAATTCCTTATGTCAAAGTCACATTTATGAGAATTAGTATCTAAATGGTTAGTTTTACTAATGTAATTTTATCTAAAATTCATATCTCAAAAATAATTAAAATGAAACTTTATTTCAAACCAACTAGTTTCAACTCCATTAATAGACACACTACCAATCAATGATAATTTTTGTGATGAATTTACTTCATTTCACACTAATGATGATATTTGGACCATGTATTCTGATGGATAAATTTTTTATATAGGTGTTAGCATTGGCATCATCTTCCTTATTCCTTGTGGAAAACATATGCCATTTGAATATTTTTTAAGTTTTTCATGTACAAATAATAAATAAAAATATGAGGCATTGATACCTAGGTTATGTATAACATGAACATTATAAATAAAATAAATATGGGTACATGGAAATTCTTAGTTTTTTTAATAAATTTTGAGACATTTACCAAACAATCTAAGAAAATCAATTCCATATATAGAAATGATACAATTATTACATACACACTTAATTCTTTTATCAATATAAAGCATACCTTGAAAGTACAACTGACATGTTGATTTCATGTCTAGCATAGCTTTTATCAATCCCATAAAAATTAATGATGATAGCATAGTTTATACTATTTGATATTAAAAAAATTAACAATATCCATAATATAAGTATAGGCTCTTGAGGTCACGATAGTTACTCATAGTGAAGTAAATTTATAATGGTATAGTGATGTGTGTGTGTGTGTGTGTGTGTGTGTGTGTGTGTGTGTGTGTTTTATACAAAGATTTTGTCCTTGAAAATTCTATGTGTAATGCTAAACACAAACTATAATGCGAAGAAATGTGTTATGTTCTCATTAGAGGATATTTATTCAAAAAATCATTGGAATTACAATTGATTTAGTTTATTTTATATATATATATATATATATATATATATATATATATATATATATATATATATATCTGTGTGTGTGTGTGTGTGTGTGTGTGTGTGTGTGTGTTTTATACAAATATTTTGTCCTTGAAAATTCTATGTGTAATGCTAAACACAAACTACAATGTGAAGAAATGTGTTATGTTCTCATTAGAGGATATTTATTCAAAAAATCATTGGAATTACAATTACTTTGGTTCCATATCCATGATTATGCTAACATTTCCTTACTAGAAGTACATAATAGTGAATACAAAGGCCATTTTAATGGAAAATCAATATGTTAAAAACTCTTGAGACAAGGGTATTATTGGCCTAAAATGGAAAAATAAATCTAAGAGTATGATAATTTATGCCCATAATTTTAAAACATAGTAATTCAAATCATTCCCCATCACAATAATTACAACCTATTATTTCACCATGGTCATTTTCCCTTTGCAGATTTGACTTAATCAACAAGATAAATATAGAATCATCATACGACCACAATTTTATTATTATAGATATTGAGTAATTTAAAAAATGGGTAGATTCCATACCATTATCATAAAATATATATAAATATATATGTAAATTATTAATGACTTACATATCATTTCATGATTTGGACTACCATTGTCCATTACACAAATAATGGATCTTCATTTAAGAATAAAATGATTAAGAGATTATGTGATAAATATAGGATCTAGAACACACTCTATACACCATATTATACATAATTAAATGTAATATAATAAGTAAATAATAAAAAATTTACAATGATATTAAGCAAAATAGTCACCAAACATTGTAAAGACTAGCATAACCAGATTATATATACATGTTGGACATATCTCAGAAGTGTTTGTAAAAAAATTAAAGCTACACCCTACTCTCTTATTTATGGATCTAAAGTAATGTTACCTTTAGATATCTAGATACGATATTTGTGTGTCTCCTTAAAATATATATTCAAGGATAATAAATATCAAGAAAAATTATTACATGAATTAGAAACACTAAATGACATAAACATACATGTTATTAAACATTACAATGTTTACCAACATCATATCAAGAGGGAATATGTCATAAAAGTGTGAAAAAATGAATTTAAAGTTGTATACTTAGTATTAAAATATAATCATAATAACACTAATGTACATAAGGAGAATAAAAGGATATTTATGCCCAATTAGTTGGGCATATTTATGATTATATAGAAGGTGGCTACAATAGCCTATATATTAGTTACACCATAAGGGAATCCCATGAGGAACCATAGGAACATCATGAAATGGCACAAATATTACACATAAATTTAAAATATTTCAATAAATACAAAAAAAACCATTCAAAATATTTAAAAACTAATAAATTAGGACCTAATCATGACATGTTTATTAGATTACATCATTTACATATGTTATTTATCAAGCATTTGGTAAACGGTATATTATTTTCATACACACATGAATTTCATAATATATAAGTGTGATGCAATAGATACAAGTTAACACACACACACACACACACACACACACACACACACACACACACACACACACACACACACACACACACACACACACACACACACACACACACACACATGTATGTATATGTGTGTGTGTGTGTGTGTGTGTGTGTGTGTGTGTGTGTGTGTGTGTGTGTGTGTACATGTATATATATATGTATATGTATATATATATATATATATATATGTATGTATATATATATATGTATATATATATATATGTATATATATATATATATATGTATATATGTATATATATATGTATACATATATATATATACATATATATATCTATATATATGTATATATATATATATATATGTATGTATATATACACACACACACACACACAAATATATATATGTGTGTGTGTGTGTGTGTGTGTGTGTGTGTGTGTGTGTGTGTCTATATATATATATATATATATATATATATATATATATATATATGTATATGTATATGTTGGACTTTACTCTACCCAATATCCATGTTGATATTGGGGGAATCTTATTCCATATGGAATCCCATGAGGAACCATAGGAACATCATGAAATGGCACAAATATTACACATAAATTTAAAATATTTCAATAAATACAAAAAAAACATTCACAATATTTAAAAACTAATAAATTAGGACCTAATCATGACATGTTTATTAGATTACATCATTTACATATGTTATTTGTCACGCATTTGGTAAATGGTATATTATTTTCATACACACAGGAATTTCATAGTATATAAGTGTGATGCAATAGATACAAGTTAACACACACACACACACAGATATATATATATATATATATATATCTATTGGACTTTACTCTACCCAATATCCATGTTGATATTGGGGGCATCTTATTCCATAGGTTTCACTATTATAGGTTACAGATTTTTATGACCTTTATACCATGTTGAGCTACTTAGATTACTTACACATGTTATTCTAGTTACTCATGTCTTATATAGTGATACATATCCATAGTATTATACTATGATGTGGTATTGATAGATATGGATGGTGCAGGCTAGTATTTACTTATTATATGTTCCATTTTATGTTGTTACTTTCTTACATGATAGTCTAGTTTTTGTTTATCTATTATGTGTGTCCATTTTTACAAAATTTATGGCATATTTATGTCTCCTATGTGTAGCCCTTTAAATTTTTTTGTTACATATATATGGCCCTTGCATATGTCCTTTGGTTGTGGTTAATGTGAAATATTTATGTCCCTTGTTTATGACATCTTTATATCTCATGTATGTGGCCCTTGAACTTTTTTGATGTAACATCTCTATGTCCCTTATTTGTGACATCTTTATGTCTCTTTCATGTGTCATTTTGACATTTTTGTGACATATTTATGTCCCTTGTGTGTGTCCCTTTAATTTAGTTGATGTGATATCTCTATTTCCCTTGTTTGATACATTATTATGTCAATTTTATGTGTTCCTTTGCCTTGGTTTATGTGAAATATCTATGTTATTTATTTGTGACATATTTACATCACTTGTGTGTGGAACTTATTCTTATTTTTATGACATATTCATGTCCCTTGTATATGGCCCATATCCTTATGTGTGACTAATTATTGAGATTGTTGAGCTTGTTTTACTTGTTGATTTTGCTAACATTAAGTGGTGCCATAATCCATACCATGCACTTGTACTAAATAACATTATTTATTTATCTATCAGTGATGATTACTAGAGTAGGATACATGATGAATCTATTTAGACATGAAATTTGTATTCCCCGCATTACATATGTTACATAAATTCCTTGATTGACATATACATTGATATGATGACATACTTGCCACATGATCACATGATTATACATGATTTTTTTTTTACATGACATGATAAAATTAAATTTTATTTTGAGAATAATTACTCATAAGACACATCTCCCATATAAAATATGGGGCATTAAAATGATATTTTCATAGATAAATAATCCTCCATGAATAAAAAATCATATATGAGTAAAAGTTTTAGAAATTTAGAATGGTCTAGCTATCATATGGTTTAGTTACATGAAAAATATTTTCACATTGGTATATAAAATCGGGGCATATGCACTTTATCTATAAATAATTGAGTATATATTCATATGAAATTGGGTATATATGCATGTACATGTGTACATAACTTACATGGACAAGATTTATAGGTTTTCACATACACATACATTTGAGATACACATTCTTAGATTTAGCATATATATACATAACATTCTATATCATTTGGTACATATTCATGGGTCATGATTCTAGTTCATGCACTTATACACACTTTTAGATTCAAGATGCATGATGTATATAAAAAAGGCATATTTATAATTGAATGACAAATGTATTTCATTCCACTTCCCACTTATTAAATATATGGTCATGATGGGGGTGTGAACATTCTTCATTCTCTTTTAATTATGAATTATATTTTACATTGAAAAAATTTGAGTGAACCTGAGAAAAATATATAATCAAACATATATTCATGATGGGGGAATGAAAATTGTCCATTCCCTTACAATCATGTAATTTTTTTACATGGAGAAAAATTGATCAAACTAGATTAATATTATTCAATTGAATCTATAATTCATATGATGTGGTTGATTTAGTTTCACCTTTAATGAACCCATCATGTGGTTCCATATTTACTTTTTATGTAGTTATTTGGGTTATTATATTTCATACTTCTCCCCAAATTTATGAGGGTTTGGACATATTACGTTCTTAGACTAAGGTCATAAATAGTTACACATTTTAGGGAGACAATCACCACAACTCACCATATGCTTCAACAACTAAGTAAAAACTTATCCATGATTCAATAAGATTAACCAATCATAAAGTGATTCAATGGAAATCACATTTATCCAACGATTCAACAAGGAAGCATAATCTAAAACAAGTTTAAAAAGCAACATAGTTTTCACCAACACACAAGTGTATGCTTCCTTTTCTCTCAAATTTTCAAAATTTAAATTCAAGTTTTAAATATTAAATATATGGGCATTGAATATTATGTGTTTGTTGAGTGACATCCAAAATTGGTCATACCAAAGAAAAATGTGTTTTACACATTCAGGTACATATTCTCCTTTTACTCTAACAATTTCATTACTATAATAAAAGTAATAATTTATAGATAGTAAAATATGGTATTAATTACTTGAAAATGATAAGCTTAACACATATTTACCACACATGAATTAAGTGTACAAATATGGTTCTAATACACCATTTTCTCAAACCTACATGATACCTTATGATTTTCACCCTTATTTTCTTTTATTACACACCTACAAGAACCTCACTATATATTTTAAACATGCTTAATATATTACACATACATATCCAGACCTCCAATTTAATATGCACATACATGGGTGAATAACTTCATGTTGGTCAATATCTTCAGTCAATAATGAATTGATTTGATTGGTAACAACCCTCTCTTAGTAATGGACACTTTCTAAAATAAAATATTTACTTAGGGTCAACCCATATTCATATCATGTTGTGGAGAGAGGAATTTCTTGATTATACTCATAAATATACAAATTCAAGGTCTCATTTAATAGGGGACTTGGCACTTATCTGCTACACATTTATACATTATTTCACATTGATAACATATCCCTTGTTCTTCCCAAAAATAAAATAAATCAATATAATTTGTCACAATCCAATTATAAATCATACTAAAACTAACTTAAAGCAAACATTTTGAAGTATCAAATCCAAATCATTAGTTGCATTCATATAACAAAGGTTCATAATTTCACAATTTCACTAGCTGAAAGAAATATATGGGGATTGATTTCCATCCTTAGATTATCAAATATGTAATAAATAATCAATCATAAAACTAGGGTGATTTGGGTTCATTCAACCCATTACACTTTCTTAGTTTTTACATTTTTATATCCCTCACAAGCACACATATGGTTTTAAGGTGAATGAGGATAATTTTTGTAGTTATGCACATCGTTAGGGTTTTAAATTACAAATATAAAGATTTAATATAATGGAAAATGTGACCATATAATCATAGGTTCATATTTTATCATAGGTCACTAATAACCACTCATGTCAATATTGACAATCGATACTAACCCAAATTTTATGAAACTAACCCTACATAGACAGAAACTAAATTCCTAAACTAGACAAATCATATACATGCTTATGTTTATTTCCCATTGTTAGGATATAGGTAAGTTAGACTGTCAAATAAAAAAAATAACCAATCATCCCTTTGTTTTACTTATTATATTTAACATATTTCACATGTCATATCAGTGTAATCATTTTTGGTATTTTACATTCATATGTATTCTTAAATTCTATATTTATTATTCTAAATTATTCTACTAGTTTCTATCCAATTAGGGTTCATAAAATATAATTAGGGTGAAAAGACTATTTAAAATTCCTAATTAATAACTTAATATAAAGTTAAAATTAAAATAACTAAAATAAATTTATTTAATCTCATCATTAATTAATAAATTTTAGTTATAACTTAAATATATAACCAACAGTTGATGGGGGATTTTTAAATAATAGAATGTGACAATAGTAAGGAGGAATTAATACATGTGAATTATATATTAGTAGTCAAATATTATGTTTCTATTATATGAAAAGTCTATGATATTCGACAAATGATTGAAAGTAGATAAAATAACACTTTCTCTAATGGTGAACTACCCCAATTGATACTATTGGGAATATCTATTTTTATCAATTATTTATAATTTGATTATCTAAAATTTATATAAATATTAATATTTTTTATGATTTTAGATTTACTTTAGTCATATGCATATGGATTTTTTTGTATTTTTACTAAAACCAATGAACTCTTCCTACATATATATATATTTTATGACCAATTATTTTCAATCATTCTCTTAGGCTTGCAATATATTTCTCTATCCTAGAACATATTTTTTAAATAGATATGAATCAAATATTTTGACCTCTAAATAAAATTTATTTATCATTTTTTGGAATGGTTCAAGTCTTAAATTTCATTGTATTATAATATTTTATATTTATTTTTATACTTTTGTAGATCTATAAAATTTTCAAATTTCATCTTTTTCATCAATTTTATGTAGGTTAATATTTCACTCTTTTTTATTTGTTGTTTCTTTAACTTGTTTGGCTACTTTACATGCATGTTGGCTAGTTTTATTTCATGTCTTTCTATTTTTATCTTGTAATGTTATTGGCTTATTTATTTCATAGTGTTAGTTATTTGTTAAATGGTTTTGTTTGTTTTTATTTATTTTATGTTTTCTTAGTAGAAACATTTTGAGGTATGTCCATAGTATGATAATGAAGTACATGGATATAGGTAAAAGTGAAGAAGAATAGAAAATTTAAATATATGATTAGAATAAAAAGTGTTATTATTTTTATGTTCTATAATTTTTCACCTAATTAGTAATATTCTAGTTTAGTATTCCATATTATTAAACTCATCCAATAATTATTTAACCTTTATGATATGGGAAATGGTTGATTAGTTGACTCCTATAATTTTTATCATCAACAACATCTAGACTTCAAAATTTTAAATATAGATTATCATATGTAGATAAAGACATTTTAATAGGTTAGGGTTTGAGGGAATCATGAATATGTTTTAGGTCCCTCTAAATGTATATCTACTTGTGATTTTTTTGGACCTATAACATACATAAATTGAAAAACTTATGTGGGTAATGGATGATGGCATATTGGATGTAGATATTACATTTGAGGATGCACATGATATAATAGGCTTAATTATTCAAGATATGTCAATGATATGTGATATCATATATATAAAAAAATAAAAAAAAATCATTAGATTGATTGGTCCATAAGGGAATGTTTTTTTGAATAGTAAACACCTTTTACTAGAGCTAAAAACTAAGTGGGATATAAATAATGGGACAAATGCCTTGAAGACATAAAATCTAATATAAACAGTCACTATTAATTATATTTTACCATAATCTACTATAACTATCCTAAAAATCAACACCAACAACCAAAATTAGCATTTTAATACCCTATAAAACTTGAACCTAGGTGGTGATGGGAATATCAAACCACTTGTACTCTCTGTACTAGGGTCCATAGGAGAATATTAATACTACCACATTCCCATATTATGATACTAATGTATATATTTATAAAATTTATTCCATACATCCAAAATAAAATTATGTCCCTCATGGTGACATGGGCATTATGTCACAATTATTATAAGTGTGTTTCACTTTTTCCATTTTGATGTGTCATAAAATTTAGAGTAGGACACAATATACATTACAAAGGTTGGTATCTAGGTGTAACTAGTGCATTATTTATAGTATATTGACATGTGATCACTTATAAATTTCACCTCTTATACTCTTTATACTATATATCTATGAGTTATTCCCAATGTACAAACTTATAATAACACCACTTAGATAAAATGACCCTGTACTAAGTCATCTAATGGGCTTTAGGGAACTTTTAAAGATCACTTATATGTTAAAAAAATTAAATACAATGAGGAAGGATTTAATAACATGGAACCCATACACAAGTTTAATAAATGCATGACTGACTTGGCAATATACAATTATACCACATGGATTAACCAAGATTATAGGGCATTTTACTTGGTAGGTGAATACACATTCATTAAATCAAGTAACTTGATATTTTTGGATACCAAACTTGATAATACATATGATGTTATACCCATATAGGGTAATAAACATGATGGAACCATGAGGTTCAGGGCTAGGATCATAAGGAACATGATTATGTGTCCATGCTTTTAGACCTTGGTGTGATCAACATTAGGGGAGGAGTAAAAAATGGTGATTATAGGTATTGGTAGTTGTATATGAACAATGGGAGGTACAAGTGCCTTTTCATGTTATATATTTGGTATAAATACCTAGGAAAGAGGTTCCTAAAGCATAAATATCTTCCCCAACTAAGGTGGGGTAAGTAGATGAGAGACCCTAGTTTTGGGGGAGTGATTGGAGACTAAAGTAGCTTGAATTATTATAATTAATAAATTTATAAATAATTATTACTGGTATTTTTTTCCACATATATATTAAATTACTTTCTACATATTATTTGATATAGGAGGATCTAGGCCACTAGATCTCATTGTAGTTTGTCACTATTGCATATCTAGTTTCACACTAATGTTAATAGACTTGGAATTAGTTTTCACACATACATGCTAATACTTAAGATGAAAATCCATTTTTGTGTTACCACATAACTCATTCAATGTTAGCACTATCTATCACAACTCATTAGTAATAATAGTTAGTGATGACATAATACTCATTAGTCATGAAAAGGTTGCTACCAACTCTTTTTATAGTTTAATTGATGGTTCACATCCCTCTATTTTATATTAATGCACACTTCTAATATATTTAGGTAGTGATGATAACTCATTTGAATTATGTAGACAATAATTATGTTAGGGTAACATAGACACCATGCATCTAATATCTTAGATATTATAAAAGGCTTAACATAATATAACTTTTATATTTTAGTTATACATTGGTTGTCATTTCCTTATTTAATGTCCTCATTATTTAAAACATTTCACCCTAATATAATCTTTAAGTCATAAGTTTAATATATCCATAACCCTATTAAATCTATTTAATTAATTTGTATATTGGATCTCCTCCTAGGCCCCAATTTAGTGATATCAGAGCTTACACATTTCACATCATTTATGAGTTGTATCATAGTGTAATTTCATCTTTATTTGTATACCCACTGATACAATGTATGAATATAGGAATTTATATATTGAATCTTGAGAACATTCATCATACCTTCCTTCATGTCCACAAATTATATAAAAATATTTGGTAATACCAAATTCATAAATGTTATAGAAGATGATAGAGAAAGCATTGCAATAAAAAGGGAATATTTATAATAACATAATTCATATGAATTGATAAGTATTGTAGATAAATTCTCACTAATTATAAATTAGTATAATCCTTCCAACACTTCTAATTAGCATTAACTATTTGGTGCTCAAATTCAACATAATTTGTAAGTTAATATAGACATTCATATGTTTGAAGGAAAATAGATTTAAATTACCTAGATATCTAACCTAATATGTTCATTATTTTCATCTTGAGTTACACCCTTTAAGGAGGTGTTTCAGGTCTCCTCAAATAATTGACACAATGGGAACTCTCTAAGGCTTTGGGTGGCTTATAACTAAAGATAACCTCTAGAGAGGGATGGTTCTATTGATTCTACACCTATATTATCACTACACTTACTCAAATTGCAATGAGTAGGCAGAAATAAAATTAAAAGTAAATATAAAAATGGTTGATGCACCAAAATTAGGTTTCATCCTATGGTATATGAGTTTATAACAAAGCTAAACAAGGATAAATCTAATCACACAACCTCAAACAAGTTTCTAGCATAAGTATTTCAATATGGAGGTTGCAATTGATACATCAACTAAGAGGGGTAGTAAAGAGGCTTAAAATTAGAACTAATGAGAGTTTACCACTCTTAAAGTTTGTATAACCACTTAATACACACCATATGAACTGAAAATAGATAACTTACTCATAAATATGCAATAATGAAGAGGAAAAATGCAAGGATATTGAACATAAACACTTTTATTCATCAACAATTCATCATGAGTACACTAAGTATGAGATGAAGTCAAAATCAGTTTGAATTCCCTTTAAAAGAAACAAAAAATATCAATTTATTAGGGCTTCACCATAATAACTTTTATGATCCTTTACAATTCCATTCAAGATTCAATTTATAGAAGAAAATAAAAGAGAGAGGGAGGATATAGAAGAAGTCCATCATGACTGCTATCTATCACAAAACCAATTACAATGCCAAAAGAGGTGGAAAAATAACCTTATAATTTATATTCAATATGTTTTTTATTTTCATGATGATTATCTCATGAGAGGTGTAATAAAATTGTCTCTTCATCTCTTATGACTCATCTTAATTCACTTTAAACTGCCCTTTTTTAGAGGAGTTAGAAATGTTAGTTTGACATAAGGCCTACTTGGCCTTCTTCGAATATTTCTACACCATCCTTGGATCCTAAAATGCATATCCCATCTTGGTGATGATGATACTTAAGGCTAAACACCTCCTCACTTTGATCTTTATCATTATAAATTGTAACAACACCTCCTATCATGCAAAGTGATGAAGGTAAACATGTATCCCATATAAAGTCATATTTTATGCTCAAATATTGTCACCGTAATATTTTTAAATCCATGTATGTCCTATAGGATATAATAACATATATATCTAAGATTCTAAACCATTTCAAAAGAGTCTTCACAACTTACTAGCAAGAGGTTTGGAGAAGTTGCAAGTATTCATGCTATAGGAGTTCCATGTAGACATGAGGACTGTATTGAGTCCTTATTCATATTTCATGGTTTCAAAACTAAGGTGGTAGGTTTTTTTAATTCATAATATTCTCCAAGATTTTGTTCAACTTTAGAAAATCTTGACAAGTTGATAGAGACCTGTATTTATCTTTGAGAGCTCTCAACATTATGAAAATAATGGATTGCCTATGAGGGGACCCCTTAATTATGTTTTTAGCCATTAAAAAGGGTCTGTATATGGCCTATAGATTCTTCCAAACATGTCACCAAATGTATAATATAGTGATCTAAGGATTCCTATGTCTTTTATGCCCTCAAAAAAAAATTTAGCCTTGCCTTTCTATACAACTAAGAAGGCAGTATTCACATGGCCTGGTCTAGTGACTTGAAACCTATCTAATCATCATGAAGACCTATTACATGGATGATATAGGGATATTATACCTCTGCCTAAGCCTGTAAAATATAATCCAATGATTAGAGAGCTTAGACCCACTCAAACACTAGGCAAACCAATTGAATTAAGTAATTTTAGGATTTTTTTGTGTCTTTCCTTCCACACATGCCAAATTTTGGTTATATCAAGTGATCATGAAACCTATATATTTATTCCAAGTTTTATTAATGAAAATATTGTGCATTAGGATCACTTGGAAAGTGTTTAGTTTCATCAATATTTTTTATGCATTTATAATGGTTTTAGAGGGGTTTATCTTCTTAACAATGGTTCATAAAGTACAGGCCTTTGATTGGATAAAAAATACTAATAAATTAGATTATAATGACCCATTCAACATCACCTAATGCACTTATTCAACAAACTTCCCATGTAAGCAAGTTTGTCCTCTTGGGCTTGCAAGCATGTAAATGTGCATTCTATAGGATTATTTAGGTAAAAATGGATTTGAATACTTTATTTTTGGTTCAAAAAGCCTCTTATAGGATAGGTTCATGTCCCCTAAGGTATTCATACACTTTTTAAAGCCTCTTACTCCATAAAAAGTCCCAAAGTTATTTTGACCCATAGTTAGGGTATATAGTTAGTTGAGTAATATTGACCCTAGTGATCTCTTTTTCATGATTTATCTTCATGGAAAAGATTATAGTCAATTATTACATACTTATTAGGATATATAACATCTTTAAAAATACTTTCAATACCCCATTAAATTCAAAACATGTGTTTTCCCTTCATGTATTTACTCATGAACTTGACATAGTTAAGTTGAGCATCAATTTTTACATTATTTTCCTGGTAATTTGATCTATATATGGATTTTTGTGCATGGAATTAAGATTAAGAAGGTGAGATTCTTGGAGAGCCTGTATTTGATGTTTTCACTTTCTCAATGCTCTTTTCAAACATCAATATGCATAACAATGTATTCTATAGCTCATGTTACCCAACCTATACATAGTTATGTGCATTCTCCCAATAAGGGTGGTCATAGAAGTTTTACAAACCTATCTGAGATCTTTTTTTAGGTTTATTATATCATTTTCAACAATAATAAACCAATCTTAGAAGCAAAGTTACTCCCTCTAGGTTTTTCATAGTCTTAATACACCTTTCAAGTTATCTTGGATTAAACTAATGGTTTTACCTTATCAAAAAATATATAAATACTTAAATAAAATTTTATAAGGTATATCACACCCTAAATTACCTCTCATAACTCTTTTTTATCACTAAAATATACTCTTTTTCTAGATTCCTATAAGTAGGCCTATAACATTGCTTTTGATTTTAGCCTTACTTAAATTTGCCATAGGATTGATCACTCCTACCTTATTTGAGATTAAATGAGTATATAATAAATGTGAGGTTTATTTGAGTTTTTTTAGGACCATTTACAACTGATAAAACATAGATGAGTTTTTAAGAGTCTCTCAAACTCTCTTCCAGACTTACACAATCCACCTATAGGTGCATACTACATTCTTCTTTTGCCATTGTGATCATGAATGATCATGAAGGTGCTTGAGGATTTGATTGAGATTGATCATCAATATGGAAAATTTAATTATTAATTAATACTTATCCATTACTCATAGTCTTGTAAATATATTCTCTAATTCTTCAAGCCCTTGCTTAAGAACATGAGGTTCAATGACCTTCATGCTTGATATCTACTATAAATTTCTACAAAGAATGATCCTAGAGTTTATCATTTTTTTGTATGCCATATGATTTATATATGAGCTTATACATGGTTTTTTAAACACCAATTTCATATATATTATTCCTCAAAACATCAAACATTCTTACCTATAAGATTGTGTGTCTCTCACTTGAGGACTGTCTACTTAGATCAGTTTGAGAAGGTAGATTTGAGGATGAATGCAATTAGTGGAACATGATATGGAGATTGAGTGACTATTAAAAATATATATAATATAATTTGGATTCTAATATAATCCCAAAACCCTTTAAACAATGTCAAATAGGCTCAACACTTACACTCTTAGAACCCTACAAACTTGTATATTAGTATTCCACTCCTTTTTTTCATGTGAATATTGTTTGTATATTTTATAAAAGGACTTTTTTTATTTTTATGAGGTTTAATATACCATTTATACTTTCTCCCACTCACCTTCATGTTGGAAATACTTTAGAAACCTATAGTACCTTACCTGTCTTGGTCAAAATGATATAACAATGATATTTCTTATTAATACCAACATGAACATTGGAATTTTGGGTTGAGTTTGATGTTTCATAGTTCAATAAACTCTCAATAGACACTTATAAACTATTTTAATGAATTTACCAAGAAAAATCCTTCCATTTCAAGGATAAAACCATAATAGTGGGGTTTAGGAGGGTTTTAGATAGGTTTAAATTCTTGATGATAGTTCATAAATCTCTGCATCCTAATCCCAAAACTATTTCCATGAATTTGAAGGGAATATGGGTGGTAAAAATCCAATAATATATATTTTTTAAACATCTCATTTTTGATTTAACAACAACATCAAAATGACCTTTTTGTGCTTGTTAATGACCCGATGGAGAATTTAAGTTAGTTTGTATCTTTTTTGTACTTGTAACTTCTATATTTTCATTGTTTTGAGCTTGAGGAGGCTATAAATAACCTTGGAGAGGATTATAAGTTTATCTTGTATTTTAAACCTCTCACAATGAGACCTCCATATTCCCTTCTTCTTCAATAAACTTGCTTGTCTTACTAGAATACCTTGTTAGATCTATAAACTAGGTGGTTATGGAGTTCCTCTTGGCTTATACAGTGGTGATGTAATGTAAAAGAAGAATATTCACCTTCTTTTCCCTAAAAATTATTAATTATGCTTTTTTTAATGTTAAAATGATGGGTAATTCAGTTTTAGATGTGTTTCAACATTGGAAAGGAGTATTATAACATCTTGAATAAGATGTATAGGCAAGAGAGATATGATATACTCTTCAACAAGTGTCTAATGACTAAAAATACCCTTTTTCACCTCTTTAAATGATATTAGACCTTCATATTTGATGTTTCATTAAGGAGTTACATTAAAACATTGTAACAAGCAATAAAAATCAAAATAATGAAACCTTAATCTCTCCAAAAGTACCTTAATTTTTCCAAAGTGCTTGAAATTGAAATGTTTCCAATTTACCAACTTGGCTCTTAAATCCACTTATCTATCTTGTAGCATTTTTCCTTATTGGATGATCATCACCTCCTTATCTTCATCATGGATCAAGTATACCTTATCTTTCATAAACAAACCTTAATCTTTTCAAAATTATCTTAAATTTTGTTAAAATGTATTTTAAAAGATATCTTCAAAGATCATGTCATGAAACTGATTGGAAAAGACACACACATGGACTCTATCATACTAATAAGACCTTATTTATACCCTAATATGATATACAACACCAAGACATGACATAAATACATGATTCTCAATAATAATATTTTCAGGTTAGATGCCTTAGTTACCTAGTTTTAAATAATCATTGGTCATGGGAATAGAGAGGGAGGGATTAAATATTTTGTTTTATAGTGAATAAGGTATAATTTTGGTGCTTTAACACCCATGCATATGAATACTTGAATAAGCTAGGTCAATAATACCTAGCTCTCATCACTTTTGTTATTATGGTTCTTGGTGAAAAGTTACCACCTGATGATCCATCATGCCAATACCTTCTCAATATGATCAACCTATACACACCTTAGGATCACCCCATTAATGTATTTTATAAAGATAATTCCATCTACCAAGACATATGGAATGGATTGTAATATTAAATGTCTCATTTTAGCCTTGTCTAGGCCTAATGGACACTCACTTGTTTGGAGGAAATTGGCTATGTCTTATGTCCAAATCATGGTAGATGAAGATGAAGGTGTTTTAGGATCATATTAGAGTGATATATAGCTTCCTTTTTCTCTTTCATATCTGAAGCTAAGCTCTCACATAGCCCCTTACCTCTCACCAGCCTAGCAACCTCGATATCAACATCAGATTATATGACTTTAGTGATTCGAGCAACCCTTTTTTATTAAAATACATAATCAAAATTATGTATTTGATGTTTGGATTAGACACCATCACATTTAATTTATTTTTATAGAGCTTATGCCTAGTTTTTTTTAAGGCTTATTATAATAACAATCACTTGCTTCTCTATAAAAGTATATCTTACCTCATAGTCCTCCAACCCTTAGCTAAAAAAAGCAATGGATTTTTAAAGACCCTATTCATTTGATTATGTCAAAATTTCTGAGATGAATTCATCATTTACCAAATAATACAAGTTGAATTCTTTCTTGAAATTAATATTTTTAAGTGTTGGAGCTTGAGTCATGGCTAGCTTTATAACACCAAATCGATCCCTTCCTTATCTATTCCAACTCAACGTATGATTTTTATTCAACATGGATGTTAGAGGGTTGATAAGATTATAAAAATTAGGTATGAATATCCTAATGGAATTAATTTTCCCAAATAAACTATATAGCCTTTTCTTGTGCTTAGGCAATGATAGAGACAAGATAAAATGTACTCCTTCAGTATCTATAGATAGGCCTTTCTTGAAGACAATGTGGCCCAAGAGTTTGCCTTCATAGACTAAAAATACACAAGTTTTTAGTTTTAATAGAGACTCCAAACTATATACATCTCTCAAAAATCTACATAAGATGAACTAAATGATCACTTGCATCCTTGGATAACACCATGATGTCATCAAGATAAACCAACACTATATCATTATTCAAACATTGGAATGCTAGTCCATGGCTCTTTTAGAATGTAGATACAGCATTGAAGAACCCAAAATTCATTTTATTATGTGAATATGTACCCCATTTTTTGGTGAAGGTTGTATTATATTGGTCTTATTCTTGCACCAAAATGTAATTATACCCTGAATAGCCATCAAGGTGAGAAAATGATCAAAACCTACTACCACTTGAAATATTTTCTCCCTCGAAGGCTAAGGGTAATGATATTTAAATGAAAATATATTCAAGTCACTAAAATATACATACAATATTATCTCTCTAATATTCTTCCTTATAAGGACTAGATTGGTAACCCATGATGTGTGTTTGATATGAGAGATAATGTTAGATTCTATCAACTTAGTCAAATTTTTTATCATTAGGGTTTCAATCTATGGATTTTTAAGTTTTTTCATTTGATTTACTAGTTTATCATTAAATAATAACTCTATATTGTGTTTATCTAGGCTAGCTTCAAATCTTTTTATATCACTACATTCCCAAGCAAACACATCAACAAACACTTTGCATAACTCAATGAATTCAAGTCTCTTTTCCTTGTTACATACCTTTCCAAGTGATAGAAGTTTCTCTTTGAATATGGTGAATCTATAATAATTCTCTTAATTATTATATATTCTTATATTTTCTTTATTCATTTTATCATCATCATTGAAGATACTCTCATGTGTCACTAGGCCTTTAGGAATCTCATTTGTCCTTAATTAGACAATTTGATCACCATAATTTTATTTTAATTTGGACTGATATCTTGAAGAAAACTCAGCCTATTTTTGAATAGATAATTCTATAAATTTGACACTATAAAGGACTTGCCAATTATCATCATTATCTAGGATAGAAGGTCTCACTACTACCTTGACATGTGGTTGGTGTCTTGAGTTGTTAACATCACTGGGGATATCAAACTGAGATATAATTATAACCAACCTATCAGCATTATTATTTTACTCCCTTGTAATGGATTTTATGTTTAAGGATTTAAAATATTCCATTATATCCCATACCCTATATTTGTAGAACTTTAGTAATGAGTTCTAAGTCACATTTTTTACCTTTCACTTAATGAACAATAAAATCACTATCACCAGACACTTGCATAGACACTTCACTCCTCTTTTCCTAACCCATTGAAGGCCATGCATAAGTGCCTCACACTTTGATGCATTGTAAGTATATATGAATTGGAATATGAAAGTGGTCTAATACTTTTATTTAAAAGGAGACACCAACATTGCATAACCTCCTACACCAATATTATTCATTGATCCATTAACAAATAACTTCCATAGACCATTAATGGGTTCACTAGGTTTGACCAATTATGGAATGAAAGAAGATTCTTCATGTAAACAACACACTCCTAGGACTACCTCTTCCATGAAATTATATGGAACATGTTCATGATGTTCAACTTCTCACTCATTAATAAAAAGATCATGTATGCCTTCAATTGAAACAATTGGTTCTTGGTCAACATGGAGATCTTCTTCATCAATAATAATGTAATTTATATTGGATAACTTAAGTAAACAATTTTATATATGATTCTAGGAAATTGGTTTTGATTCTATCTTAATATTGGTGCCATACCTAATCTTAAAAACCATTTAGAATAGATTTGGTGACAAGTATCCCCCAATCTTGGTAGTGAACTCTCTAGATAGACATAGGTCAAAGTGGGGTGGTAGGTATATTACAAGAACATCTTGAGGGATGGAAAAATTAGGGAAATAAGTAAAATTAAAATATATACCTTTGATAATACTTATAGTCTTGTTGTCTATCCCTTCCAATTTCAACACTCCTTTTGTGATTGGATCATACTTTATGACTAGATTATTAGCCAATTATTTAGGCATTATAGATATACTAACAACACTATCAATCATGAAATTATGAAAAAAATACTTCACCTATGATTAGAGAGATACACAAATGAGGAGGATTATAATTCTTGACTTGTTTTCTTCCTTTGGGATGAGTGTCACTCATGATGACTACTCTCTCTTTCATTGTTGATCTAGCAACAAGATTGAGATTAGATAACTCTTCTTGAAGTAGATCCTTTTGTCCAATAATGTATAATTTCTCACACATTGTAATGTTCACATGTGATTTAATCATTTGATCAAAAATGTTGATATAAGCAATACCAACCTTTGGCTATCCTTTAGGATTAACCATACTATCTTGAGCTTGTGAATATCAAGGTAAGGGAAAAACTCTTAAATTGTAATTTTTATACAATTATTGTACTTTAGGGGATTAATTAGGCATATTAACCCCTTGATATGCTTGAGAAGTTGGAATAAATACTTTAATTTCTTCTTGATTACCTTATATTGATTTTTTCTTAGCTATTATATTGGCTACCATAGGAGTGTCAAAGTTAGTCATACCTCTAAACTAATTCATATCATAATATTCTCCTTATTTACAATTAACAAAGGTAGAATCATGTTTTACTTTACCTTAATTATTCCTCCTTGTGGTGGCATATCAACATGTGGAGTTTGACAAGCTGTATACCTTAAGAAAATTGAACATTTTGAGAATTTTGAGCACCTTGCACCATTAGAGTTTGATTGGACATACCTTAGAGTACAAAAAACGATTTTGGATCTAATAATAAGGAAGTAACCATGACTGATATTGAACTAGGTTGTTTTGAGTTGGAACAATATCATTTTAATAACTGGCAACATTTGGATTGTAGCTATTATAAGGCATAACATTGGTTACTTATCTTTGACTTTGATAGTTACCCTATAAAGGAGGTCTATTGACATAATTGAACTAATTATGTGGCTAAAAAGGCTTGTAATTTTGAGCTTGTTACATCTTGATGTTCATAATTTCATTTCCAAAAAATTTAATAAGAGTCTTGACTACGTGCAAGTCATTAGGATGATTAGAGGTAGCCTTTTCTTGATTGTTTGGTGAAGTAATAAGAGCCAATTTAGGCAATGAAATTGGATTAGTATAAGTATAAGGATTAACTTATGGAAATAAATGTGTAGGATTATTTGGATCAATCTTACCATCTTTTACAAGATAATTTTTAGCTCTTATTTCTACTTCATATGCATCATCCAATCTATTTCCTTTCATTGATTGAATCTTTACCACTATATCACTATTCAAGGCCATAAAATAGTAAAATAAATAATAATTTTTATTAGGTTTTATAGTAATTGGGATCATATTCCAAGTCTTTTGGAACCTATAGTTTGAATCAACCATTAATTCTTGAGGAGCTCTCTTTATGGTAATCAATTGCACTACCAATGATAAATGATCACTTTTATCTTATTAATGTTTGAATATTAGTTATCATAATTCATCCCAAGTTGTAATATAACTAGAACTCAAACCTATATACCATTTAATATCCTTCCATTTGAATGAAGTTCTAACAATCTGATTATTAAATTTTCTTAAATCACATGGTACAAAGAATAAATGGTAGTAATATCTCTTATGTGTTCAATGGGAGAAGTAGAATATTCTTTGATTAAGTGTGTAATAATTTAAATGGAATCAATACATACATATATATATATATATATATATATATCATAATATTGATCTAGGAGTAGAGAGATTCCACCATTGAAAGGAAAAAAGTCATGATTTACAAGCACTACCATCTTGAAAAATAGGGGTATATGAAACATTTTTATAGATAGATTTACAACAACCAAAAAATACCTTTTTAGATAAGGGTACATAGTATAAAACATTTTATTATCTGAATTATAAGGTAATTATACAAATTTCAAAGGAGTACCATTAGTATAATATTTTGTAGTTAACTTTGGCATGAAAATTAGACACTAGTCTTGTAATAAGAATGTTTGAAAGTTTTTTGGAGTCACCAAATGTTGAATGTAGATGCTATGACATCTCAAAGTATATCAAGACCAAAACAAATCTTGATTAATATTATATAATTTGGGGCTCATTGGGTGTTCTAAATTTTTTATCACTTTGAGTTACACCCTTTGAGGTGGTGTTTTAGGTCTCTCACCCAATTGACATAATGGGAGCTTTGGTTCCCTTAATGCTACACCTATATTGTCACTACAAATAATCAAAATACAATGAAAAGGGAAAAATAAAACTTAAATTAAATAAAAAAAGGGGTGATGTACAAAAATTAGGTCTCCTCATATGGTCTATGAGTTGATAACAAAGATGAAGAAGGAAAACTTAGTTTTAATTCACTTAAAAATTAATTAAAAATGTAAATTTTATTAGCACTTCACCATACTAATTTTGAGGATCCCTTAAATGTCATTTAAGGCCCGATTTGTAGAATAAAAGATCAGAGAGAGAGGGAGGACATAGAAGAAAACCATCATGACTATTATTTTTCAAAAAAAAAGTTATAATGTTAAAATAAGGTGGAGAAATATCCCTATCATTTTTATTTAACATGTGTTGGCTTGGTCTGATGATGATCTCATGAGAGGTGGCATATAATTAGCTTTTTATCTTCTATGACTCATCTTTCTTCACTTAAAATTTCCCTTTCTTAGAGGAGGAGTTACAAGTTATTAGTTTGAAACATGGCCTAATTGTCCTTGTTTTACTATTTACACAACATACTTGGATCTTAAAATTCATCTACCATCTTTTTTATGATGAAACTTAAGTCTAGATTCATCCATACTTTAATCTTTATCATTAGTGATTACAACAATAACTCCTCTCATGCAAGGTGATTAATGTAAACCTATCTCCCATACAAAGACTAGTTTTGTGATTGAATATTGTCACAACAATATTTTAAACTCTAATTATTTCCTATAGGAGATTCATACCAATTTTGTCTAAGCTTATAAACCATTTCAAAAGAGTCTTCAAAACTTACTAGTAATAGGTTTAGAGAAGTTGCAAGTATACATGATATAAGAGTTCCTTGTAGACCTGAGGATAGTATTTAGGCCTTATTCATGTTTCAAGGCTTCAAAACTAAGGTGGTATGTGTTTTTAACTCATAATAATATCTAAGAGTGTGTTCATCTTTAGACAATATTGACAAGTTGATATAGACATGTAGTTGTCTTTGAGGGCTCTTAACACTATGAAAACAATGGACTACATGTGAGTAAGCCCTTTAATTATAATTTTAACCATTGAAAAAGGATTTCATGTTTCCTATATATTATTACAATGATGTCACCAAGATTATAACATAGTTATCTAAGGATTCTTCTACCTTTTATGATAGTAATAAAGTTTGCAACCTTGCCTTTTTATAAAACCAAGAAGGTAGTCTTCATATGGCTTGGTCAAGTGACTTTAAACTTGTTTAATCACCATGAATACATATTATATGTATGATACATGGTTATTATACCTATTCCTAATCCTTTAAAATCTATTATAATGGCTAGAGAGCTTAGACCCACTCAAACACTAGGAAAACCACTTGAATTAAGCAATTTAAAGCCTCATTTTTGTGTCTTTCCTTCCACATGTGTCAAATTATGGATCTAATATTAGATACCTATAGGTTCCTTCTAGGTTTTTTATATACCAATCATGTGCATTAATATAACTTTGGAAGTGTTTATCTTCATCAAGCTTCTTTAAGGGCTTTATAGGGCTTTTAGAGGGGTTTATCTTATTAACAATGTTTCATAAAGTACATGCCTTTGATTGGATGAAAAATAACAAGGAATTGTATTATAATGACTCATTAAACCTCTCATAATTTAATTTTTCTCCATGTACTTCCTCAACAAACTTCCCACATAAGCAAGTTTGTCCTCTCAGGCTTGCAAGCCTATAAATTACATTTTAGAGGAATGTTTAAGTAAATATGGCTTTAAATGATTGATTTTTCATTATTAAATAATAATATAGGTTGGATTAATTTACCCTATGGTATTAATACACTTTTCCAATCCTATAAATCCCTTAAAATCCCCAAAACTTGTTTTGCCCCATAGTTGGAGTTTATAGTCAGTTGAGCAATCTTGACCCCAATGATCTCTTTTTGATGATTTCACTTCATGGAAAAGAGTATAGTAAATTTTTTAATACTTATATGTATATTTAAAAAACACTTTATCACCCAATTCAATTCAAAACATGTGTTTTCCCTTCTTGGATTTGCTCGTAGACTTGACACAACCAAGCTGAGCATGTATGTTTACATTGTTTTATTGGTCATTTAATATATAGATGGTTTGTTGTGAGTTAGAGAGATTATAAAACTTATTATTAAGTATTTTAGGTCCTTTTAGAGACCTTATTTTATGTTTTCAATCTATCAATGTTATTTTCATACTTTAATATGCATACCAATGTGTTCTAGAACTCATGTTCCCCAAACTAATTGTACACAACTATGTGCATTCTCCTAGCAAGGGTGGTCATATAAGTTTTGAAAAATTGTATAAGAACTTTCATAAGGTTCATTATATAATATTATATAGTAATAAACAAATATATTATGGTTTATTGAGGATTGAATACCAAATGTAAAGTTTCTCTCTCTAGGTTTCTCACAAGCCTAATACACCTTATTTCTAGTGATTTTCACTTAAACTAATGGTTTATTTATCACATAGAATATAAATAATTAAATAACATTTTATGATTTCTATCACACCATAAACTACCTATCACAACTCTTTTTTAGCACCAAAATTTACTCTTTTTCTAAATTCCTATAGGCGAGCCTGTAGCATTAATTTTGACTTCAACCTTATTTAGCATTTGCCATAGGATTGATCACTCCTAAATTTTTTGATATTAAATATTATATAATAAATTATTATTCTTTTTTTAATACCCTTTACAAGTAATAAAACACATAGGATTTGTTAAGAGTCTCTTAAACTCTCTTGCAAACTTACATAGTCCATCTATAGGTGCATGACAACATTCTTCCTTTGTCATCTTGATAATGCATGATTATGAAGGAAATCGAGTATTTTATTGATTTTTATCATCATTATTTACACTTAAATTATTCATTAAGACCCATACATTACTCATAGGCCTATAACTTGATTCTCCAATGCTTGAAGCCCTTGCTCAAGAAGGTGAGGTTCAATGACCTTCATGATTAATATCTCCTGCAACTTGATATCAATAATGATCCTAGAGTTTATAATTTTTTTGGATTAAATATGAGTGATATACACACTTATATATTTGTGTTTCAAACACCATTTCATATATAGTTTTCCTCAAATCCTCAAACATTCTTTCGTATAAGATTTTGTCTCTCTCACTTGAGGATTGCCTACTTAGAGTAGTTTGGGAAAGTTATTCTAAGGATTAATGAATTTTTTTTAACATGAGATGGAGAGTGAGGTAATATTAAAATTTTATATAATATTATTTTTATTATATTCTAATCCTAAAACCCTTCAAACAATGTCAAATAGGCTTAACACTTGCACTCTTAGAACCATGCAGACCTATACATTGGTATTCCAATAATTTTTCCATATGAATATTGTTTTATATGGTATATGATGAATTTTTTGGTTTTTATGAGGTTTAAGATACCATATATACTTTATCCCACTCACCTTCATGCTATAAACACTTCAAAAACCTATATAACCTTGCTTATCATGCTTAAAACAATATAATAATGGTATTTATTATTAATACCAACATGAAAATTAGAGTTTTGGGTTGATTTTGATGTTTTATAGGTAAATGGGCTCTCAAAATAAAATTATAAACTATTTTCATGCATTCACCAAGCACAAACCTATCATTTCAAGGTGAAAATCATGAGTGTAGTTTAAGAGGGTTTAAGAGAGGTTTAACTTCTTAACAATAGTACATAAAGCTCTACCTCCTAATCCAAAAACTATTTTCAAAATAATTTTAATGGAATATGGGTGGTTAACATACCCTAATGGAATTTGGTATGAAACATCTCCTCCTTTATGAATTAACCACATCAAAATGACCTTATTCACCTTATTTCCCTACCAGTTCTTAATTAAGCTCTATTTTAATGTTTAAAAAATGAGTAAGGCAATTTTAAATATATTTCAATATTGGAAAATGAATATTGTCACATTTTAAACAAGATGTATTAGTAAGATATATATATTATACTCTTTAACAAGTGTATAATGACTCCAAATACACTTTTTCACCTCTATACATGATATTAGACCATCATATTTGATGTTTCCCTAAGGAGTTACATTATAACATTACAAAAAGCAATAGAAAATAAAATAATGAAACCTTAATTTCTCAAAAGTGCTTGAAATTTTAATGTTTTCAATTTACCAACTTAGATCTTAGATACACTTATCTATCTTGGAACATCTTACCTTATTGGATGATCATCACCTCTTTGTCTTCACCATATATCAATTCTACCTTCTCTTTCACAAACAAACCTTAATCTCTCCAAAATTATCTTAAATTTTACTAAACTGCATTGCAAAATACCTCTTCAAATATTGTGTCATGAAGCGGATTAGACAAGACACACACATGGACTCTATCATACCAATAAGACCCTATTTAAACCTTGATATGACATACAAAACCAAACCATGACACCAAAACGTGATTCTAAATAATACCTTTTTCATGGTTATATGACTTAGTTACCTAGTTTTGAACAATCATTGGTCATGGGTGACTAATTAGCTAACATTCATACTACATGGTAATTCACTTTCTAACTAAGAAAATATTACAATTTCTCTTTTGAAAGATTTTTTATATTTAAAGATATGAGGGGCAAAATATATTAATTCACATAAAAATCATGATGATGAATTTAATTTAGACATAGTAGTAGACACAAAATGTTTTCTAAGACTCATTTAAATAAACATATTATCTTGTTGGAAATTATGATTACCAATACATTAAGTTATATTAGTTGCAAAAGGATAGAATAATATGTGAAATAATTTATAGATACCTTTCATACTTTAATGTCCAAATTTAGGATTTAGGATTTAGAATTCAGAACAAAACCTTATTTTTAAGTATAGGTCAAGCTTGAGACCACATATCCATTTATACATAGATTTCCTATAGATCTCTTCAATAAAATGAGAATAAATATTTTATTTAAAGTTTGAATCAAATGTCAGATATAAGACTAAGAAATAAGATCCTAAGTCTTAGAAAAAATAGTAGTCTAAACCTTCCAATAAAAACTCCAAAATAGGGAATGGATCTAAGAATCCTCCACAAAAGAGGCATAAATTATTAAATAACCAGAATAAGTAGTCTAGGACTATCAAGTGTTGTTCAATTCATAACTAGTGTAATCATTCAAATGATGGATCTCAAACTAGTAATTCCCTACTTGTGCATATTGAAGTAGTGGGTACAATCACTACGACTATATATATAGGTATACAAATCATAGAATGTGAACCTAGTGTCATGGTGGGAACCTAGAATATCTCTACTACCCCTATGGAAACAAAGGAAACATAAATATTTTCCCACTCTCAATGGTGGATCAATTCTCAAAGTGTACTTCATCATTGACAATGAAAGTAAAACTTAATTTTTATTAAATAAGTTCATAGACTAAAATTTTAACTAACACCTTATGTGAAACCATACTTTATTATATGGTTTAGCATGTGATCTAAAAAAAGTGTCACTCAATAGTGTCAATTGATGTATAACATCAATCCTTTTCAATATGCAGTCCTTTGTGGTGTTTCTCCATTATATGTAGTGATTTTTCACTTGGTCAACCTTATATTTACCATTATCATGCAATCTATGTGGCAAATCCTTAAAAAAAATATCTTATGTGTTGGTGATAAGAGATACCTACATACCAAATGTATTTCTTAAGTTATCACTCATTAGTGTCAAATAGTGTAGGAATATCATAACTTATATTACATTTATTTTTTATTTTGACGGTGAGATATGAGAGTAAGAATATCCTTGTGGCATAAAATCACATCACACTTCCTTTAATACGAGGAGTAGATACCTTAGAGTTGAACTAAAAATATAAAAAGTGTGTATTTTATTCACTAAAGGAAGTGCCTACATAATGTGTGGTGAAAGACACTATTTATTTTATTCATGCACTACCTATACATGATGCCTCTTTATACCACATATAATTTATATATATTTATTATATCAATAAAAACATGCATGAACTTATGGATAAATGACATATCAGACCTATCTCATCACCTTATGGTATCACAATTGTGCTTGTGTCAAAGAAAGATAACACCTATAGTAATTTCATTTATTACCAATCTCTCAAAAATATCATAATGAAAAATTATTATCCTCTTCTAGGAAATGAGGAATTCTCCATGATTAAAGATAATTCAAAAAAATCAATCTTAAGTATTAGCAGAAGTTTATAGAAAACCCATCATAACATGTTAATGGGAGATAATTTTGTGAATATTAATATAGAAATAAACAAAATGAAACTCATATAGAAACTTTATATTAACACAATCACAACACAACAAATATAATCATGATTCACATATTTAATTAACACAAAATAGTAAGTGTTTTTATAACAAACAAATTATAATAACTCAGAATGTATCAATGTAAGGAGCATAAGGAAATATAAAGTAAAATAATTTTATGAATTTATATATTGATCTCAATAGTTAAGAACCCCTTTTTAGTAAAATTGACCTATATTTATAGATCTATCCAAAGACTATGTGACCAAATTCTAACATTTTGCTACAATCTACAAAAAGTCACTTCACATTTTAAAGAATTTTTATGTATAATGAGAGTTTCATATAAACAAAAATAATAAACCACATACAAAATATTATGAAATGCATACTTACCATATAATTATACACCAAATTTTTATCCTTGTTTTACTACCAACATAAATTTTGGGTATCATTAGATTCCTATTGAGCCTAAAAAATGTTTGGAAAATAAAATTTAATATCAAAGATGGTTTTTTTGAATGCTTATTCATGCCCTTTAGCCTAGAAAATTTATTTAAAAATTCATGTGAATGATGAATGACATTCTTAGGCCATTCACTACTTTTTTGTAGTCTAACTTGAAAAATCCTATTATTTACAAATATGGGATAAACATCTATACCATATAGAGAAAGTAATTAACACTATTTAAAAACACAATTTGTATAAAAACATGAAGAAATTTTCATTTACAATATGGGAGATATAGTGTATGGGATACATAGTAGAAACACAAGCAGTGAATGTAGATTGGACCTATTGATGCTTGAATATGTATCATAAGGTACTCAGAGTGTTTAAGAAACACTTCTCATTTTATAATTCAAAGAATTCAGAGCATGAGTTGTAGTTTGTGATAATCCTGTTATCTATGGTGGAATAGAGGTAGAACAAATGATTGTTTCACAATATTTATATTAGTTGGTGGTTAGGAGTCACTGTGACCTATAAATCTTTACAAATAAGGAGATGACCTATGCTAATTAAGGTGAATTATGCTCAATTATAAGTATAAATCTAAACTAAGATAGACATATATAATCAATATTTAATCTAAAGTAAATTGGTTAAAAAGAAGCAAAAGGAAGGGTAAGGCAGAGAAAAAATATGTTGTCACTGATCTTCATTCTAGATATTATGAAAAGGTTCAAATATTATCCAAGAATGTACTTAAAACTAATGTATGATATGATGTATCTTAATCTTTAATCTTACCACACATCAGGAAAACTTCTAAGGAAAGTGAAAATAATACAAATAAGAACAAATCTTACTTTAAATATTTACCCCTATAAGTAGATAGTTGATACACATCTATAAATGTAGAGAAAATAAAATGAATTAAATTAAATTAACTTCAATTATCCTATCATAAATACTAGTTAATAATTTTACATTCAAAGGTACACACCAAGAGTCTACAAGAACTATTCAAATCTATAATTCAGAATAAACAAGTGAGAGAGAAGCCATATAACAATTCACACAAACAAAATGAGATGATCTTTTAAAAATTATCTGCTTGCATTAGTTTCTCAAATTTTACACCAATGTTTAGCTCAAAAACTCCCTCCTCTTTACAAATGAAAATTCTCCTTTTATAAGAAACTAAGAAGCATGACATTTAGTCATATCCACATATATGTGTACACATGTAAGGATAGTTGTCCTTTCTACCAAAGTTCTATAATACACTAGACTTTCCAAAATAGACTAACCTAAAGTAAAATTTTCTTACAAGCTACACATGCCTTTAAAAAAGAATATTATATTTTTAATATTACAAAGCTCTAAAAAAGAATATTCATAACTAACTTTGTAGACCCTACGCTGATGAAGTCCCTTGTTGTTGTTGCCTACCCTATATGATTGTCAACCTATAATGTTGTTCATTGATGAGATGAAGGTCAACAACTGGTCTCATGAATAGATCTTTTTATTACATCTCTAGGTTATTGAGGTCATTTTCAATCTTCTCTATTACTTTTTTGATGACCTTGGAATCTCCCATTTTCTCTTTAGATGACAAAAGTAGGCCCATGACTCTTTTGTTGTGATCCCCTATTTGGCCATGCCCTTGATTCCTTACATCTTACATAAAATGAAAGTTTGTGTGCCTAAAATCCTCATTAGTAATAATATCCAATGATCTAAGTGAAGTGGGTTCCTTAATCAAACTATATAGGATGTGCAACATTCTATCTTCCTATTGTTTGAATTCCTTAGCCAGGTCTTCCATTCACTTGGACCAATTGCTTAGGACTTGGAATTTATCTACCAATCTGGCCATGAACATATTTAAGTGTGCTAAGATAATGGTCTTAAATTCAAGGACTAGGTTCATGGTTAAGGCCTTGATCAACTCTTTAACTTGATATCTTTAAGCCTACCATTGGCCAACTTGGCATGTTGCCTTAGTTATTTGTGTCTTTATTTCTCCCTACCTAGCTCTGACTACCTTCAAAGAGTTGAATAGGTCAATCATGGTGTCTTAAAACTTCCTACATCAATCTTCATGGATTTACAAGAACATATCCTCTTCCAAATTCTTATTCTACTATAAGAGGCCCTTGATTATGGTTTTTATTTAGTCAGACTGGGCCTGAGATACATCAAGGATTTTTTACTCAAATATTATGTCTTCTCCTAGATTTTGACCTACCACTGGAGTTAGGCTTATGAATGGATTTATCCTTTAAAAGGTGAATTCCTCACCACTGACCATGGATTTATTTTCAATCACCCTTTCTATGATGGTAGTCTCTAGATTAAACTAAACTCCCATTGATTATTGGGTCACTTTTGGAGTTTATAGAGTTTCAAGGGCAAACATCCTTTTTTCTTATTCCTTATACAAGACCATAATATAAGGTTTGAGCTCATCATGCACATGTATATTAACATATTTTGTAATGGCCCATGGGTGGTGAGTGGTTGGTATTTTTTTCATCTTCCCATATAAAAACCATTCAGGAATGGTTGGACCATGAATTGGAATATCATCACTAAAAATGTTAAACTCACTCAAAGGATGAGTGAAGGTTAACTTTGAATTATTTATCTTCATTTGGATTAGAGCTAACTTAAATTTCCTTTTGGGTTTGGTTGTAATAAGAACCAAGTCCAAAGATACTTCCTTCCCCTTTTCTTCCTTTGCTTATTTAGCTAGATATTGAGGTTCTATTGTTTGTACTTATTCTTCATCTGATTCATAAGCACAAGTCAATGATTTTGGGGCATCTTCTATATTATCCTAGGGATCGAATGTAATTATGTAAATTTTTTCAATAGGTGACTTTGCTTATTCAAGTTGAGTTGAAGAAGATGCCACCTCACTAGGTCTCCTCTCCTTCGATCTTTTTTCTTCTCACCTTGGTGCATCTTGAGTCTCAAGCTCTTGTGTTACTTCTTGTGGTTATTCTAGAGGAGGTATAGAATATGGTACTCATAAAAAATGGTACTACATAGTCCCCATCTACCATATATCATCACTTGGATTATGCTATCTCAATAACCTATCCTCTGGTTTAATGTTGAGTTTTTTCAATCTTGTTAACACTTTAGTGAATGAAGAAGCTTGAGTGTACAAGAGGTTATAAACACTAGGGTGATATTAATAGTACATATTGATCTACTTGTACTTAAAATGTTTTACAACCTTTTCATTTGGGTCCCATAGTCTCAATTCATAAATTTGTAAGTTGAAGGAGGTCATATTCCTAAAGATAGTCTCTACATTGTCCCAATTTTGAAACATAGTCCTAATGATGATTAAGGGAAAGGAATGGAGTAGTCCCTTCCTAATTATTTTAAACACACCATATATTCCATGTAATAGTTGGTATGCCACTTCTTACTCTACCAATTTGATGGGCACATGAATCGGTAGCCCAAGGGGTTGACTTAGAGTTCCCTCTATCTTGATTATATTACAATTTGGATATAACCAAATGCCCCCAATGAGATCAACATAATTCTTGATCAAAGGGATTACCTTCATAATTGGGATCCCTATAATGGCCTCAACTAAGGCTAGATAAACATAATCATAGGTGAATTGAATAAGGTCCCTATATTTTTTAGATCAAGCTAATAAAATAGACTAGAAGGTCATAGGATGCATATGAACTAAGCATAAGATTTTAGACTAAGGTTGGGTCAAATGTTTAAAAACATGACTAAATCTTATGATAACATTTAAGATAAGTACATGGTGTTTACCATTTCTCTCATGTAAATTAAAACATAGTTAGAAGGGTCTCAGGTCAAAATATGGCTTCAAATAGATCCAATTAATCTATGATAGGTCAAAACAAATTAAAAGATCAATTTTAACATTAAAGTATAGTATACCAAGCATGTTGAAACATAAAGAACAAACATGTTCTTTCATTCAAGAAAGATTACTTTCTGACCTTAAATTTGATGGTCTTATAAACATCAATGACAACCTTATGGATGTTAATCTATAGTTACAAGAATATCAAATCTAAGATCACATAATTAACTATAAGGGATAAAATTTTATAGTCTCAAGAATGTCAATTAAAAGCTTGTGGGCATCAAGTGATTGGCGTGAGAACATTAAATTTAAGTCTCATGAAATACAATAGCTCCCATAGGAACTTTGAATTAGTACACATCATTTGATTGATCTCTCCTTAGTAAATGTGGGTCATTAATTATGATATGAGGAATTCAACACATTTGTCTCTATGGATTAGGTCTTTGACTTATTAGGTCCTCCTCATTCCATCCAATCAACTTAGCCCAATTAAACATGGGTTATAAATAGGAACATAATTTAAGTTAGGGTTTGGATACATATACAAACTTAGGATAAAGTCTTAAAACTAAAGTCCTATTTATATTAATAAACATGAATGGGTCCTTAGGGATAATACATTATTCTAAGTTTGTAACAAGAGGGACCATGTGAATAATAAAGTTGGACCAAACAAGGAAAATAATAAAAGGACCTTGCAAACATTAAATTAGACCATGCTAAAATAAAAAAGAATGAGAGGCTTGGGGCTCAAAGGGACCAAGTACATAATTTTTAGGATAAGGTTTGGTTGTGTTTAAAACACACCCAAGCCTTAGTATAAAAATTAAACTTAAGTCCATGGAAATTTTAAAGTGTTCTTTTATAAATTATTCCTGCTAATTTTTGAATTTGGTCCAAGAAAACCTGTGCTAGGGTTTCTTGAAGGAGAGTTTCCAAAAGATTTAAACCATGGATTTGTCTTGAATTATAAAAACCAAGGATAGTTAAATGTTAAATTAGGATTGAAACATAAAATTCAGACATAGCCCATTCAATAAGGATTTCATCAAACCTACAACCTGAGACATGAAGAACAAATGTTAGCAAATTTAGACAAGGTCAAACCAGAGCTGTGAATAAATAAGCCAACAAAGTGAAGGTGTGGATGATCTTAAAATATAGATAATGTGCAAACATATTAATGACACTCTAATCAAGTGAATTTAAATTTTAAGGTACAAATTTCATAATTTGACACAAGGGTCTCCTATTTTTATAAATGGGGATATGTTGACCTCAATAGGTCCATAATTTAATTCCTCCAAGAATGGACACAATTAAATAATCTCATAGATATTCACTTTTTTTTTGGATTATCAAATTTTTAGATTAAATTTTTACTTGGTTTTTCTCATATGACTTCACCTCTAAACTAATTTACCAAATGTGGTGCTAATGTAAGGTTCATCTATGAAGATGCATAATATAAATCATTCAAGTAATTGAAATTAAAAATCTATTCCACACCAATACCTATGTTACCTAAATTTGCATCAATCATTTGAGGTTGAAATAAAAACCTATGATTTTTCACTTGGATTAATCCTCACTCAATATGGTCATTTATTCTCTTACCATAGTATAACCATCATTGTATTCGTAAGGAACTATCCAACATATGATCATAATATATAGGATATTGTTAATGAATTTAATCATTGTAAGGATTATATATTTGGTGAGGATAATGTGATGTACATAGATCACAAGTTGATTTAGTTCTTTTAGAATCATAATATTTTGTAGCAAGAATGGCCTAAAAATGGTATTTTTTAATTAACAATTCTATCTAAACATCCAACATAAAAATAGAAGTTCCAATCTACTCACATATTATCTAAATGATCCAAAAGTTCAATATTTCCTTTATATACTTAATGCATGTGGACATGAAGTCATCACATAGTCAAAATTGTATCCATTTGATATGGATATTTTTATATATCTACCATATTTTTCTTTGTAATAATTTAGTTCTAGACTTATAGTTGTAAGATGGACTCATAAATGACATTTGGATCTTATACATTATAAATGAGGTATAGAGATATAAAATAATATATAAGGATCATTTGATCAATGTTTCAAAACATTTTGGAGCTGAAAATACTTTTATGGTGTTAGATAGTACTTCTTCTAGTGTATCCAAATATGTCAAGAATTTCACTGCATGTGTCGATTTGAAAACTTTAAACAAAAATAAATGTTTGTAAACACATTTTCTCATTTCAAAAAGAGATAGGAATCTATTGTTATGGAATTCATCTTAGGGTACCATACTACTAACCATGGTAATGGTTATGTTTATGAATTAGTTGATAGATTCTCAAATATGGAAATTTTAATACCCTATGAGAAAGAAATATTAGCTCTATAAATATCTAAAATATAATTTCAACATGTTTTAATCTAATTTTTAATTTAGTGAAAATCTTATCTAATAGGGATACATGGTTCTCAAGGAATTTCTAGAAATTGTTTTGGTTTATGATATACACAAAGTTGAA
>JARHVA010001507.1:55000-140000 GCA_037957365.1 Torreya grandis
TTCCTATGAAATGTGCAAGTCTATGACACCTCAGATTGATACACCTACATCTATAGATGAATTATGTATGTGTACTCATCTTACATCCTATATGTTGGTCCCTATGCTCCTAATCATATATTTAAAAACATATTTGAACTTTTTCCACAAAGTGACCATTGAAAAAAAGGTTAAATAAGTTGGGTTGGATAGTTACAACCACTCCTTATAGACTAACTGAGTGTTGCCTACATTTTAATAATATGAATATGGATCAAATCACACATAGGTATCCCAACTAGGTGTGTGTGTGTGTGTGTGTGTGTGTGTGTGTGTGTGTGTGTGTGTGTGTGTGTGTGTGTGTGTGTGTGTGTGTGTGTGTGTGTGTGTGTGTGTGTGTGTGTGTGTGTGTGTGTGTGTGTGTGTGTGTGTGTGTGTGTGTGTGAACTATCCTAATCATGATATAATATAATGAAATATCTATATTTTTTACACTTAAAACCATGTGAATTGACATGTTTTTTGTATATAGACTTGGATAAGAGGCTTATCCTTTAAGGGGTTTCCAAATATACATGCCTTTGTGATAATGTCTCAAAAGAGTTACAATTAATTTTTTAATGTTATTTATAATTAGTGACCAAGTTACCAAGTGATTATGACCTTAGGATTTATTTATAATTATAGTTTACTCTTTGATATTTTCCATTATGATAGACCCATAAAACATGTCTAGGCCAACCTCAAAAAGAATTTATAATTTGAAATTTAGTCATTAAGTGTTCCTAAAAATTATCAAAAACGATAGACACATACAACCAAACCATAACTAATTGATTGTTTCTAATTCTATCCAAAGAGTGAAATTTAATGATCTAATTTATGGTGACAATCTATTTAGTATTTTTGAAGCTTCTTTCATAGACTGGGGTGATCTTAAATATGCTTATTGGTAAATTGGTTTAGCCAAGATAACAAGTGGGTAGATGGATATGGATAAGTTTTCATATGACTTAAATGTACACATAAAGTCTAAGTATGTCAAATTTTTCCAAATTTGATGTTTCCAAGGATATAATACTAAATTTATAAAAATTTCCCCCTTTAATTTTAGTATTTAAAATTCTAGGTTAAAATGATAAAATAAAAAATTTGGTACCTATAATTAACCACACTTTATGTTGATGGGGATGCCCCAAATTTCCTCATTTCTCCATGAATAACCTGAAAGGAAAAAAGAATAGATTAATTCCCATTCATGATATAATATATTAAATACTTTAGATAATTAAATTATTTTAAGTTGAAAATTAAATAAATGAATATAGTTGAGGGTATGCAAACCAAGATGCCATTTTTTTAAATAATTTATATAATGACATAATTGATTTTACCCTATGAAGATGAAACAAATGAAACCATGTGTTGAGGATTGTTAATTACTCAACCACCATTGGAGAAGGATAAATGTTATACATTTATCATTGAAAAAATCTGAACTACACTACTCTAAATATCATAATTATCTTTTTAGAACCAATAAATAGGTTTGTATGTAGATTTTGAACCCCAAAATATGTTTTAAAGTAAATTTAAACTCTTAATAAACCACTTAAAATAAATTTTAGATCCAAACTGGTAATGTAGTGCCATTATTCCCCATCAATACACAACATATAATTGAAAAAGTGTTTGTATGAAAAAAAAATCATACCCTAAATATAATCCATATATACCTTGAAGTGATATAGAATTTAATAATTTTTCTATCAATTTTATAATTATGATAAATATAATAAAATATTTTCAATCTAACCCATATACTATATCCCATAATTCCATATAATATGTCAAATATTCCTCACAATCATGTAGAATGCCCCATATATGCCTAAAACATGCATCAATCTATCCAACCTATTTCATATGAAGCATGTTATTTGACCTAAAATATGAACTATATGTTTTTCATGGCCTTAATCTATAAGATAATCTCACTCTATTCTCCCTTTTGATACGAGATATGTAGCTTGAGAATCACTAATCTCAAAATAAATAGTTATGCACATTATGTGTTATATATAAAAATGTAATCATGAAAATTATGTATACAAACATGATGTGGTATGTTATCATATAAATATTTGATCATTAAATTATATATAAAACATATAATAAAAGTTAATGGACATACATATGCCATGTCAAGATGGTATATAGATTAATTAGTTAATAAATAATGTACTAAATTAACGACATAAATCATGTCATCATAAATAATATAAGTATGTATAATATAAATCAAACACAAAGCTTAGAAATAGTCATATATGTATTTACACACATGCACATGATATCATGATCATAAATCATACAAGAACTTAAGACATGACTTGACTCTAACTCAACTTTAACCTAACATAAATAATATGGTCATGACCTAAACTATAGGATCATATGACATAACTAACGTATGATATGATAATAAACAATAAATACACTCATATAATCACATACTAAATCACAAATAAATGTTCACATAATGTCATAATCATCAAAATCAAACACAAATAGAGTAAGCTGTGTTATTCTACTTAATAAATCAATTTCATCATTTAGTATAACAAATCACTATCTATAGGAAATAACACTTTATAAATTGCATATAAGATAAATTCATGTGTAATAGTCTACTATGATCAATGGATAAGTATAAAATCATATAAAGTTATAAGTTTGTGAATATGCCCCCAAATTAGGCATTCTTCCAATATAGAAAGGTAGCCTATGTGTTTAAATAATGTTTGCACCTATATGTCCATGTATCATCCATAACATGTATGGATGGGTTAAATATATGTTATTTTTCTAGTTATGTTTGACATCATCATCCTTTTTGATTATATAGGCTGACTCAAATAAGTCATTACCTTAGCTTATCACATTGGAGTATAGTAATATAATGTTATCATCATGGCCAACTATGTTTAGATAAACACATGAAACTTCTAGGTTAATGGCATTGGATAAAGCACATGAAACATTTGAGTAAATGAAGTTAGAAAAAAAAAGTCAAAATTTTCAATATCATTGGCATGGTTGATGATGTTAATTTTTTTCACACTTTATAATTTTGGTGTTTACAAGGGGACTATAAAAATATGACATTTAGGGTAAACTTTAAAAATTCTATAGGTTATTTAGGTGGTTGTAAAATTAGTTCAAGTTTTAAATTGAGATTTTATGCAAGTTATGATGTACTATTCATGTGAAATAGGTTTTATTCATGGGTTGAGGAATTTTGATTAACCTAATTTCTATGTTGTTAGAAAATGGAGCATAATTCTTAGCATTTTGATGCTTTTGAAAATCTTGAAATGCATTATTATTATCCTTAGAATAGTTTGGTACAAGATCAATATAGATACTCAAGTGGGCATTGTTTTGGTGATTTGCTTCAAACTTATTAGAATTTTAATTATTTTTTAAGGCTTTGAGTAAATATTTATATAATTATATTTCCATAACATCATATTCAAATCTATTTCCAAGTAAAATATTATATGATAATGTGTCAAGGGAATGCAAATTATAATTTTAATGACCATAATTAACATGAAATATAAAAACTTATATATCATATCATTGAGGTGTTAGTTGTGAAGTATCTAGATATTTAGATTGAGTTTTAGGAAGCCTCAATTTAAGTTATTTATTTCTTAGATGTTTATAAAAAAATTGGAAGTGACACATTTTGAGAATAACTAGGCATGATTGCATGAATTATTACTTTATATTCAAAACTATATCAAGTTGTGAGAAAACCCTCATCAATGTCATTCATGGTTTTGTTGGGTATTATAGCCATTAAAGTGTTTTTTTGGGGGTCTAGGAATATCAAATTGTCTCATTAGATGATATTTTAGGATATTTTATTATTAGTGTGTTGTATTAAGTGTATGTGTTTTAAATAAGTTTAGCTATTTGTATTTTCATGTAGGTAGTTGGAACAACCCACTTAACTTAGTGGATTTGTTACAAGAGATAGAATATTAAAACTTATTCTTAAGATATAATCTTCTTATATATATATATATATATATATATATATATATATATATATATATATATATATATATATATATATATATATATATATATATATATATATATATATATATATATATATAAAATTAATAATGATGTTAATTGTTTAAAACTTATATTCTAAGATTGCATGGGGAAGATTCATTATATTATTTGTCAGCCCCATTGTATCAAATAAATTACATTTGTGAAAAGTGTTAGATTAGTCACACACACACACAAAAAAAAAAAATAGTTTGTGAAATGTTTTTTTGAATTTTTTTAAGTGTTAGAATGAAGAAGAGGCAACCACAATGTGAGAAAAGTTTGTATTAATCTCATAATCAATTGTATGGCAAAAAAACTTATTTGAAAAATTATCTAGACTCATCTAAATAATAGGTTGAATTTTTTTCATACAATCTTGGTTTTCTCAAAAATTTATGGGTTTTAAGGAGGATGTGTTATAAAAATAATTTATAAATTTCTACCCAACCTAGGTTATATTTTATGATAAGAATGGGAAAACAATAGGGTTCTAAATAGTTTTATAAAATCCAAACACATCTCTTAGGTAATAGTGAAACCCATTTATAGAGTCTTGGAAATTAATTAGTCAACCTGAGAACCTTTTTCAACCACATATAGTGGCATTGGAATCAAAATTTATAGCCTATAGGAAAAGATAAAATGCAACACCATTTATTGAATAAGAGGAGCCATCCAAACCAACAAATGAGCCATCTAAACTAGTAATTTCTTTCCTTTGAATGAAGTTCCTATCAAACCAATAATTAGGCCCTTAATAGATGAATCTTATTTATAAGCTATTAAAAACTCCTAATTATTATACCATTCCAACATAACTTGTGCATGTACTATTTTAGGCTGTCATGTATACTTTTCTTTACTAGGAGGTCGAAATTTATATAGTATGTGTATAGGTTTTTTAATATGTTTATTTCATTTTTAGTTTAGGTTGAGTTATAGTTTTAGGAACTTTTTATATATTTTTAAGTTTATAATTTTAACACACAATTTTATTTTCTATGTTAGTTAATTTTTGTAATAGGTAATATTTTGTAATATAAAGTATTAGTAATTTTATACATAGTTTGATGTTTTGATAATAATCTTAGATTTTCTATACATGAAATTTTAAGACTATAAAACATTGATTCTAGCTTTAATAACATGTCAAATTATTATATTTAGTGTATATCTTGAATCTAGGTGTGTGTATAAAAATTCTATTGTGTCATCATCAATAAATGTTTGTAAATAGACACCTTTTAAAGTGGAACTAATGTCCTTAGAAACATATCTTTACCAAATATTCTTACGCTGAGGATGATTTCCAGTGGTGGAGGAGATCATCTAATTTTTTTGTGATTGAGTGGAAATGATTATATATAAAGGCTACAGATAAAGACAATGAGGACTCAATCCTCAATTTTTACATTTTATTTTTTATGGTGTGTGAAAAATAAAAAATGTAATCAATGTCAATGTTTTAAACATTATGTTGATAAATATAATGTTCATATCACATTATTATAGTGACTATGCTCTTGAAAAAGGTTGTAGGAGGGTCATCCCACTAATTTTTATTAGTTTAAATTATTTTCTCATGTGTTAGTTTATGGATCCCAATTCATGGTATATGTGTTCACACAATCTCTGAATGTGTCAAGTCATGTGGAAGACCCATAGTGGCACGTTGCATTTATTGATTATGGTTCTTTTCCCTATGTTTGCACTAAGGATTTGAATGTTTGATATTCTATTTTTAGTGCACAATATTACATTTTTTAATTATAAATATAGTTAGCTATTTTTTTTCCGTATAGGTTGTTGTATCAACCCACTTAACATTGTTGAGTTGTTATAAGAGATAAAATATGATTCCTTATTCTTAGGAACTCTTCTTCCTATATATATGTAACATTTATTGAATAATGAATAATATTTATTGTGTGAAACTCAAAACAAATATTTATATATGTTATTTTAGACTATTTGAAGGCCTCCTACAATGTCTTAGGTTAGAAATGCCTAACCTTATATTGTAGTTTAGGTTATAAGACAATGGTGAAAATTTTAAAGAGGATCTATTCATCACATTGTGATCAAATTTATAGAAAACTAAATTCTTACATCACTTGATTAAATAATGCATCAAAAAAATTTTTTTTTTACTTATAAATGATTAAGTTACCTAATTTTTCCTTGAGTATGTCATGATATCTAAATTATTGATGCAATACAATAACTAAGTATTATAGTTCGATAACAGAGTTAGAATTAAGAATAATGTACCATTATAAAGCATCTTGAACATGGGTTTTTGGTAATAGTTTGATAAATAAATATGTATTATAGTTGATCCAGTTTTTATAAAGGTTTTTTAAGGTCTTAAATACAATTTGGGATTAGAATAATTTCCATAAATGATGTTTGGTGTGATTCCTCCAATGTCCATGTTTGAAATGTAAGGAGCTAAGGGCTCATTTTATAAAATTATAAGAAATTTATTTTGAATGGGTGGTTATGGTATTAGGTTCTTGAGATGATATTTAAGGGGGGAGGGTGGAATTGATAAAACATTCACCACTTAATATGTTGAGTTCTATTAGACATTTTTAATATCTTATTTTGCATTTAAATGAATTGAGTGGCACTAAATGTTTGCATATGAGCCATTTGGTTTGAGAATTTAAATATCATTTTATTTGGATCCATTTAAGGGTTTTTAATTAATTTAATAGATTTATGGGATTGATTAGAATTTTTATTTATTTTTTATTTGATTGATGGGCACTAGTAATATCACCTAACATAGATGTAGCTATGTTAGGCATTATGTAAAATGAAGGCATGGAGTAACTTATACCATGGATTTATCAAATTATCAAAGTGAATATAGAATTAAAATTATTTTTTAATAATTTAGGAATCATAATATATTGAATTTATTCATTGTATTTTTTTACAGGCTTAATAGTTTTGGCTAAACAAATTTATATCTCAAGAGTCAACTCAACATAGTCATCTTTTTCTCACTTTTCTTCTAATTATTCATGGGGTATAAATTTTTTTTTGGATATATATATTTTGATAAAATTATAATCAAATTATTATAATTCTTCTCATGGGTAAGATCCATGTCGCAATCATTATAGGAGGGAAAGAGAACTGTCTTGAGTTTTGTTGATATACTCCATCATAGGAATGAGAAGATAAAATTTAGGGTTGATAAAGGAAAAAAAATAAATTTAGAAAGTAAGGTATTATTGAAAAATTTAAGACATTAATAAAATAAAATGAAATGAAAATGACCTAACATAGTGTTGGGTTAATATTCATGTCAGGTTCACTAGAATATAGTAAGACAAGAATAGTTAAAAATCTAAGGATCACCTAAATAGGAAAAGGTATAAGACCACACTATTTCTAACATTTATAAAATATTTGAGTCCATAAAATTATCTGAGGCTATATAAAATGACCATGATCAAAGGAGGTTGTAAGGTGTCTAATATTAGAATATATATAAAAAATAACAAGCATAGTCCTAACTAGATCCAAGGTGTCATTACATCGTAAACATAAGGTGTAAGAGATTATCAAAATAAGGAAAATTCCATTAGGAAATAACCATGATGTATCCATGTTAATTAAAGTAAAGGTGTATTAGAATATAATCATGAGGTGTAAACAAACTAAATATTTTAGACACCTACATTTGGTATTATATATTAAACAATAATAATTTTGACCTGTCTTTGATGTACATGGCATGTACATAAACATTTATTTCTTGATCCCATTATCTCCTATTTATTTATCTATATATGGTCTTGGCTAGACCAAATTATATCATTAACATTAATAATATACATATTTTTGTCCAAAATAATTATAACCATATGATTTTTTTTTCAATTTTGTAAATTTATATTTTCCCCTTCCTAGATAGTGCCAACAAGAATCAGATGTTGGTGGTTACTAAAGTCACATGCCTTCACCAATTGTATCTTAATTACTCTAATGGTTATTTTTAAAATTAAAATCCCTCAATTTGGTCAAATTAAGAATGTTTACTATTTAAAATATGTAGGTTAATAACAAAAAGTCATATATAAATACAAATCAAGCCTAAGGCCATCCCTATATAGATCTATCTAGCACTCATCTTGGAAAATTTTGAGAAATACATTTGCACACATTTGATACATTATTCAAAAGTATTAAAATATAAAAACCTCAAAGTTAAAAATCCAAAGCCTAAAAAAAAAGCATGAGATCAACGTTGCATATTGTTAATTTTTAAAAGTTAAAACATTGCATTACAATTTATTTGATCATAATTAAGCACAAATACACATAGGTGGGAGAACCTATTTCTAAAATGATTACCCTAGACCTTTACATTTCAACACTAGGTAAGATGAGTTGTCCTTCATGGTTTTTATGTTTTATCATGCTTTTTTCAGTGTTCATATACCTAAATTGATATAAAAAGATGTATTTGTATGGAATTATGACTAAAGGAAGGTGTATATAATCCTAGGAGTCATGTTTCATGAGGATTAAAGTGAACAAGGTCATGAGTCCATTATTTACACATCACTATTTTGTTTAAGTGTATTGTTAAATATCTTCCTATTAGGTCTTATGCATTGTTAGCATAGATTAAGTTAGATTTGATAATATTAAGGTTATTTGGAGAGATTAAGGTATTATCCTCATTGGTTATGTTTCTTGCTATAAATTTTTAATGTGATCCTTTAAGTAGACATCAAACAAAAAGATTCAATGTTATGTGTAGAGTGAAAAAGGAGTCTTTTAGTTCATTTGAAACTTGTGAACATCATGTCATACTCTCGCTACCATACATCTAGCTTAGTGATGTAAAATACTCCTTTTCTAATGTTACTCCACCTTTGAAATTATATTACTCATGATTCTAACATCAAAATGAATAAAGGTCTTGGTAGAATGTAAAGGTTTCTTGAAGGAAGGTCTATGGGGGTATCTATGAGAGTTTATTTAAGTTTGATGTGGTATTCTAAGTCTATCCAAGGTTTATTCCACATTGCCCCAAGCTCAAAAAATGCATACAAAGATTTTAAAGACCAAGAAAGAGAAAAAAACTATTCATTCTTAATGTAATCATATAAAATAAAAAAATTATTAACTTGATTTTGGATTGTGACACCCAAACCTTAGGTCCCTCTTGCTTGCTCTCATGGCCCTCATAGGCATATTCTCACTAATTCCCAGTCATCTATAGCCTTTTATACTTAATCCTATCTCATCCAAAATAATTTGTCTAGGACAAACCAATCCCCCTAGGTCCCATATTCTAAAGATAGTAGTGCCACACTTATATTATAACATCAGTGCCACTCATGTTCATTTTTAGCATTCCTATCAAAGTGTAATTTTGGCCCCAATGGTCAATTCCTTTTGGTTCCCAATCCTTATTCCTATCAACCTAATGTGACTACATTCAACCCATGACAAATAGATCCCTATAAAATCCCATTCAAATATTATTTGGAAAGGGTTGGAAAATATCACTAAGCTAGCAAGACTACTCAAGTAATCTTCCCTATTCTCTGCATACAACCAACCAATACACTCACAAGCTTATCCAAATCCTTACACCAGTCCCTATCCACCTCAATCACATCTAGTTTTGCATTTTGCATCTTCATACACACTATTTCACAAAGCACATCAAGTGGGAGAAATACATATGGATTTATCCCTCTTCAGAGTATTGGTATGTAGGTAATATGCCCACACAAGGGGTGTGTATACATGTTAATTTAATATTACACACACCAACCCACCCTCTTTCTCAAAAAATTTCAAAACATAATGAAGTATATGGTTTGAAAAAAAATCTCTATAGGGAGATCTATAGAATTTTATCTACCAAAACTTCATAGATAGGGTCACACAGGCATAGCGAACAAAACCTAGAAAGCTCAGATCTCCATGAAAATAGTAGTATAGGTCGACTAAAATGCTATTTACACTCATGTACATTTTTTTTACTCCTATACAATCATAAAATTAAGGTTAGATCCTAGTTTGTGATAGTGTCCCCGTCTAGCATAGTGAATCTTAGACCCTATCTCAACCATATCAGTTAGGTTTTTATCTAAGTCTTATTTTTTCCCTCTTATTACTAATTTTAGAAAAGGAAAAAATTATAATATAATTTACATAAATTAGTAGCTTAATTATTTCATATTTATTTACTGATTCTACTACTTAGACCCTTCAACTAAATTAGGAATAATACACCAATACTCCCAAAATTGTTAAATCATTTGGTGAACCCGATTTACTTTGTTTGCACATAAAAACCCTAAAGACCCTAGGGTAAATTTCCTATTGATTTTTCCTATATTTTTTTGATTTTTAACCTACATAATAAAATCATAAATTAGCATTAAATTTTAAAATTTCATAGTAATTTTAAAATAATTTTCTTTCAAACCGTTGTTGCCCATACTAGGTCCTAGTATTTTCCCAAAAAATTTCCAATAATTTTCTGATTTTTTACTAGCATATTAAAATCCAAAATTCACTTCAAATTTAATAGTAATTTTCAAAAACATTTATTTTTCAAAACCCTAGTTTCATCTACTAGGTCTTTTTAAATCACAAATTTTTCAATAAAATTCTAAATTTTTACTTGTACATCTATCAAAAATTCACTTTAAATTTCAAAATTTTATAGTATTTTTACAAATAAATCATATTTCAAACCCTATTTTCATACACTAGGTCCTATTGCTTTTGATATATCACATTACATTCTAAATCAGATTTCAAAAATGGATCTCACTTATTTACAAATTTTTCTTACATTTCTTACAAATAATGAGACCATCATTGGTCCTATCATGTATATGAATGATGTATTTTATCATATGTTAGTGAAAAGATTCATTATTTTCATTTCATGATTAATCTTTATGATAAAGGATGATATTGCAACATTTATTACTAAAAATTAACAAGATTTCAATATTCCTTTTGTACTCTCTCTCTCTCTCTCTCTCTCTCTCTCTCTCTCTCTCTCTCTCTCTCTCTCTCTCTCTCTCTCTCTCTCTCTCTCTCTCTCTCTCTCTCTCTCTCTCTCTCTCTCTCTCTCTCTCTCTCTCATGTAGGATAATTTATAACTTTATTTTGTGCAACACATTAGACATATCATAGAACATGTAAAATATTTTTATGCATTAGTGAACCATTCCAAGTTATCTACCCTTTTCTTTCTATCTCTCATATGTAAAAATTTTCAAGTTCATCTTTCTAAACATATTAGATATATCATAGCACATGTAAAAGATTTATATACATTAGTGCACCATTCCATGATCTGTATCCCTTATTTCTATCTCTCATTTGGAATGATATTTATAAATATATTGATATAAAACTTATAACTCTAATTTCATTCATGTCATTCCATATACATGGTTTCTACCTAGATGTATCTACCTCCTTGGCTACTTTTGTTTCAATGTAATATCTTATGCAGAGGAAAGAAATTCCTTCTCTTGCTCTCCCCCAAGAGGGTGATAGATAATTTTCATATAATTAGGTCCATGATATCATCCCTATAAAATGTGAGGTGGCATATATTATTGTTCTTAATGCATACATTTATCCATTAGTTCCTTCAAACCATCTTCAACATGTTTTTATATGTTCAATTAGAAGCAACTAGGGTTTGCACTTGTGAGGCTCTAAGGGATCAAATCACAAGTATGAGAAAGTTAATTTCAAATTTACAAACATATAATAATATATTAAATGAAAATATTACAACATTGTAAAATCATATTATAATATAAAATCCTCAAAGACATCCTAGTACCAATCATGTATATGCACCTTCACTTAGTCAATTGGTTGCAAGTAATATTACATATAAAAATAATAAATCACAAAAAATTAACTCTAAAAATATTAATTAAAAAATAATTCAAATATCAAATAAGATTTCAAGTGAGGTACTAATGGAAATGATTAAATCTAAGTTGATCAAACTACCTCCTCTACATCCAGTGAGAAGATCCAGATATTATTGTGCATATCATAGAATGAATGGGCATCATATAAATTCATGTTTGGCCTTAAATACACATATACAACATATAATTTATAATGAGGACCATATATATGGTAAATAAATCATGCAATCCATGGTGACATAGGAACACATTCAAAAAGGGTCAAATTCAGAAATAGTACAAAAGTGGTTACCAAAGCATAACTCAGAACAACAAAAGGATCAAAAAGCAAAAGTAAAGAAATGAATAGTACCAAAAGTATAGGAAAATAATGAAAAATATGCAAATATACATCTCCAAAATGATTCTCAAATTTCAAAGTTGTATGGGATTGGTCAAAAATATCTACAATAATTTGATTATAAAGGTCAAGGGTTGGGCAAGCAAGTTGAAGGCATCACTACTATTCTAGCAATTGATAATGTTTATCACCAAGGTTAGGGATTTATTGAAAATCCTAAGGAAAATCATTCACAAAAAAAATTTATCATAGGAAAATATATATATACAACAAAAGTCAACACTAGCATTCCATTGGTTCAAAATCAATATGATAATGATGAGTGGAATAATATAGGTTATTATGATTTCCAAGAAATTATAAATGAATAAGAATATTTAGATTAATATTCACAGCCATTCCCTCATTATTAATAATCATACATGATTTTTTTTTTGATACCAGACACTATGATAGGGAGTCTCCCATGAGACTCATCAGTTAGTATCATTTCTTCTCAGTATTACTTGTACATAATTTCTCAGTTTTCTTATACATAATCTTTTAGCTTGATTATACATAGATTATTTTCAATTTCATGTACAATAGTTTTCTTATGATTGATTTTACATATATTAATTTAAAAAATACAAAAACATACAAATAATTCAAAATAAAAAAACATGTATTTCTAATATATTACATGCTTTCCTTTCTTTCTTTGTGTAGCTAGATGTGATTACATTTCTCAGTTTTTGATTGTCTCTTGCATGCATTTTAAGAAATTTTACAATGTCCTTTTATTCTATTAATGTGTGTTCCTTATGAATTTTTCCAATGTCCTTTACCTATACTCTTCTATGTGATTGTGGCTTTCACGCCAACCTTGTTTATTTTAATTGTATTTGTATATGGCATTTGAACATGCCTTGTATGTTTGTTATCTAGTTTGAGTGACGTGTGCCCATGTCCCTTGTTTGTTTGGCCCATTGGACACTTTCATACACTTCTTTCTTATTACCTTGTGTGCTTATTTATTTATTGATTTTTTATTGTTTGCAATTCCATGATTCACATCATTCATTATCTCACTTTCTTAGATGCCATGTTGGACATCATGCTCCATCCCTCCATGATAATTAATAACTAAAAACTAACACTTATATTTCCAATTCAATACATTGCACATGATATTACATTGTTATATATATCTAGGCATACACCTATTGATCTAATAATCTCTCAATACAAACCATGTTATATATTGAGATATTTTATCGATATTCATTACTATATCATGTATATTTGTAGCATAACACACTTTTAAGGCTCTTTCTTCTAAGGGTATTCATTATAGGGTATTAATTCCTACCATTAGAAGAGGGGGAAAGAAACATGGGTTTTTTCATTGAGATCATAGCTCCTATCAGTTGAAAAATCAATATTAGAACACTCAGAACATCAACTAGACATCAAACTAGTTAAAACAAACTAGACAAATAGTGAAAATGTTAGAATAGTTACTAGATTTGGCCTAGGATAACAACATCAAGATTGAAAAATAGTGTTGGTGCAACTACTATCCATTTTTGGCACTCCTATCTAAATAATAGAAAAACTAGACTTTCCAAAAGTAAGAAGAAAATTAGGTTTAGCTATAAGTTTGCATAGTCAAACCAACTCAAAATCAATAGTTTTTAGTACACTTTTAACTAGAAAATATAGATATAAGGGGCATCATTCACGACATGATGGATCTCACTTCTATTTTTAGATATTATATTTAGTATAACTTCCAGATCATAATCCATGTTTCAGATACCATTGATTAGGGGAAATGTGCATGGCACATTTCTTTTCTTTTCTTTTTTAATTTAGTATTACCCAAGCATTATCAGTAGTTGTGTGCCTTATTCCATATATAAGTGGTTGACATAATTTTAGAGTGGATTTCATACAAGCCTAACCTTCACATTTTATAATGGCTTTCATATAAGCCTAGTGCACTAGTTTTAGAGTGGCTTTCATTTAAGCCTAATCTCTATGTTTTAGAGTGGTTAAGAGTGGCTTAGTTTCTATCATAAATTTGGCTATCCACACCAATATTGTTAGATTATAGAGAATTCTTGGGATTCAAGAGACATCTCATTCAACACATATTTCATATTGATATCAGTTTATAGTTTCAATTCATTGGGAAATGATGGAGCCAAAGGATTAGTTAGCCTTTGTACTCTTGAGCCACCTATTCAAAGGGATTGCACATAGTCCAAACATTGATCAACACACATATGACCACCTAGATTTACTTAGTGGTTGATGATGGAGCCAAAGGGATAGCCTTTGCATTCTTAAGCCACTCTTGAGTAGTTGAGAACTCATCTTTATTCATGATATTACTCTTGGTATAACATCATCCGACATTACTAATCATCATCTAACATCACTCATCATCACAATAGGTTTGTATTTGTTTGAATACCTAGTGAGGTGTATTCATTCCTTTTTCTTCCTCTCTCTTACCTAGATTTTTAAATTCTTATTTAGATATAGTGTATCTAATATGAATTGATCTACTCTTTGTTTTTCTTACATATTCATACTTTACAATGTGATCTCTATACACACCCATCATCACATAGATTCATGAGCTTCACCCTTACAATTAAGTTCACGTACATCTTCTATTTTTCCTTTATCCTAATATTTCAATTTGTAACATCACTAGAATAAAGTGGGGGAATGTAGTCATATAAAATTCAAAAATTGATAATTTGAGTGCGACTTGTGATAACCAACCCTTAGGTCCCTCTTGCTTGCTCTTATGACCCTCATAAACATATTTTCACTAATTCTTAATCATCCATATCCTTCTAGACTTAATCTTAGCTTATCTATACTACTTTTTATAGGACAAATCAATCCCCCTAAGTCCTATCTACTTAAGATAGTAGAGCCACACTTGTACTATAGCACTAGTACCACTCATGTCCACTTTTGGTGATCCTATCTAAGTGAAATTTTAGCCCCAATGTTCAATTACTTCTTATTCCCCATCCTTATCCATTTTTTCCTAATGCAAGAACATTCAACCCATGAACAATAAATACCTATAAAATCCCATTCAAATAAAATTTGTAAAGGGTTGGCTAATATCACTAAGTAAACAATAATACAAGCAAGACTACTCAAGAAATCTTCCCTATTCTCTGCATACATCCAACCAATACACTCACAAGCTTATCTAAATCCTTACACCAGTCCCTAACACCTAATCACATCTAATTTATCATTTTACATATTCATACACACTATTTCACAAAGCACATCAAGTGAGAGAACTACATATGGCTTGATCCATCTTCGAAGTATTGGTATGTAGGCAACGTGCCCACACAAGGGTGTTGGATACATGTTCAGTGAATATTAGACACACTAGCCCCCCCTATTTATCAAAATTGGTTAAATCACAATGGATTATAGGGTTTGAAAATAAAATCTACTCTACATGGAGCTTTATAGACTTGTAACTACCAAAACTTCATAGACAGGGTCACATAGGCATAACAAACAAAACCCAAAAAGCTTAGATCTCTAGGACAATAACAACAGAAGTAGACTAAAACAATGGTGTCACTCCTATATAATTTTGGTGCTCCTATCCAATAATAAAACAAATGTTAGATCTTGGTTTGTGACAATGTCCTAGTTTAGCATAGTGAATCTTAGACCCTATCTCAACTGTATCAGTTAATAAGCTAAGTCTTATTTTCTCCCTCTTATTAATATTTTTAGAAAGGAAAAAATTGTAATCTAATTTACAAAAATTATGATATTAATTATTTCATATTTATTTATTGGTTCTACTAATCAGACCCTTTAACTAAATTAGGAATAATACACCAATATTCCCAAAATTGTTAAAGCACTTACCATCGGAGTACAAATATCCTTCATAGGCTTGAGAAGATAATTTTATTAGCATTGGTTCATGAATATGAAAGTGAGTTAGGTAAAATTATATTTTTTTATATTGATGCCATTATTCCCTTAATATTACATTCATTAGTTGAGTATTGTAGGGGCCTAACTCTATGAACATTCACTAAAAAGTAAAGTTGTCAAAATGACCCTTCTAACCCCACATGCTTAGTTTTTTCCTTGGGATTGCATCTCATGGTTGATTAATAAAAATTGATGATTAGATAGTGATCTAAAATAATCCAACAGTATCCAAATCACCAAATACAACATGGTAAACTATGCACATGTTTTTTTTAATAAGGAAAAGACACTTCCTCACTATTTAAGTAGGGGCATTTAGGGTTTTGAGGGGTTTAGAGTGGATACATGCATAAATAATGTTGGGATTTAATTTTTTATGATTAAAAACTAATATAACCTACCCATTAGACATATCCAAGATGAACACAACCATTAAATACCAAATAAAGGTCTCAGGGGTGTATTTAACTAGACTAACTAAGCCACTTAAACATGAAAAGAGTTTTCCAAGCCCAAGAAATAATCAAATGCATGATGAAAATTATCATTGACTTTTAAATTAATATTTATCATCCTAAAATTTTCATTATATCATTATTATCAAACCTATTCCCACCTCCAATGATATCCTCTTATGTTAATCCAACATGTAGACCTCAATGTGAAAGAGGCATAATCTGTAAGGCATGTAAAAGTCATAGTGTGAGGACCATGTACCTCAAGTGAAGTTTAAATGAATATTGAAAGTTATATGAGATATTATAAGATCCATAAAATATTATTTTAAAAACTCCATGGGTATCTTGTATAGAGAGTTACAAGTGGTAGTCCACTAACAACATTGGTATGGGTTCCCCCATAGGGTTTCAAGTGTAAGCAGGCAAATAGTAGGAAAAAATCAAGAAGGTAGTATTATTAGTAATAAAATAAAATATTAAATTATATTTAAAACCCCATATATTACTTTCAATCTTATATTAATACCCAAAAAAAATTAATGATCATCTATAGTTCTCTATACAAGCTTGGCTAGTATAATGTTGAAGAACATGATAGAGATCATCTGAGATACTAAAGATAATTTTCCTTGTAAAAATCATATAAGGATTCATTAAAAAATATTTAGGCATACGTTTTCATGATATAAATTTATAAAAGTGTTATAAAGAGGAAAACATAGTAAACAAGCCAAGAAGCCTAAACAGGGCCAAAACCCAATTAATCACCTATAGGACTATACATAAAATGAGTAGATAAAATCACATTTTTTAGATATAATGAGAGATGGGAAATATTATGAGACATATAAATATCATGATAAAAATTTCATTAATTTATCCATAGGTTTTCAAGGTGAGATATGGAGAAAGTGTCAAGAAGCCTATCAGGCCTAAAACAAGACCTATAGGTCTGTATTAACAATAAGAGGAAAAGGTGAATCTTGAATTGATAAAAAAGTTTGGAGAGTGATTTAATATGTGATATGACTTTAATAAAATTATTGGATTGTTTATAATTGATAGATAAGGAGACAATTTCCACTCAAAGTAGAGTTATTCTCAGGCTTAGCAAGGTATTAGGCCTAAATGAATACCTATAGGTCTACCTACAAAAGTCATGGAAAATATGCATTTTTGTCATTGATATGGGAGTAAAATGTTTTTTTAGGTAATAATTATTGTATATAAATTTTTTATAGTTATTGTAACCCTTGAAAGGTTCATAAAACCTCTAAATCAAGATGCTAGGGTCAAAACATCAAATCTACCTATAAACTCTCATTATATTTAGAATAAATTTTAAGATTTTGATGAGTCAAGTTATTTGGAAAAGTGTTGGTAAACATAGGGAGAGTTGTTTTAGACATAATTAAACCATTAAAAATTATGAACAAGAAATTTGAAAGGTCTTAGAGAAAAATGGTCACCTCAAGGTACTGACATAATCCTGCAATGCTCAAGAGGCTATTTATTTTAAGCTCAAAAATAATTGAGGAGATGCATGGGAAGTAATGGATTTTTGATGTGTTGAGGAGGTTAAAATATCTAAATTTATGTATTTTATCACTCTTAAAGGAGACTATATGGTATGAACATTCAATCAGAAGGGAAACCATTCAAAACCTACCTTAAACACTTCTAGGAGCCTGAGAAGGCATGATATTTTACTTAAAACATCAAGGAGATTTTTAATGGATTAAAATGGATATTTGAGGTATTAATAGGGTAAATTTACTAAAAATTAGTGGCATTATTCATAGTTTTATGGCCTCAAGTTTATGAACAATCGTTAATAATGTAGGATACTCTAAACTATCATAGAACCTTATAATGAACTTGATGACTATGTAAGTGCCTATAATGAATTAAATAGATCCTAAAAACATCCAAGTGAAATTTAATTATCTTGAGTACCTTTTATTCCAATTAATTGGCACATGTGGGAATAAAAGGGTACAAAAATGGTCTAGAATGATAGTTTTAGGCCTATTTATGGGGATGGGAACTAATAAAGGCTCTTGATCACTTAAAAATACTTTATAATCTTGGTAAAAGGTCTAATATTCCTAAAATAATCCATTTAAAATTTATTAAAGGTGTCAATATAGACTTCAAGTAGTAAAGATAGATCTAAGTGATGGTCTCTTCTTGGTTACCTAAAAAATTGAGTTGTAGGTGTTTTAAAACAAATTTATGGGATAAGAAATTGCAATGCTGTAATATCCCTTTGGATATCAAAACAAGAGCTCTGATACCACTATAATGTCCCTTACTTAGGGGCTCTTTTTCTCTACAAAAAGCTCTGATACCACTGTAATATCCCCTTCAAATAGGAAATATAGAAACACTAACACTCTGAACAAAGATACAATTTTGCAAAATAAATTCAAATAAACAAAATAACCACAGTAAATCTCTTATCTACCAAATCAATAATCTTATTATTCATCTAGTTGATTACAAATAAGTCCTATATCATGCATATCAAAGAATATTACAAATACTATCTTAACACCTGGATCTTTTGCAAATCTAGAAACAAACCTTGAATCTGGACAGCTCTAGTTTCTATGTCGACACACAGTCACTATCATCGGTCGATATACTGTTGACGTTAGTTTCTATCATCAGCTTCTCTGCCAACATCAGTCTTCAGTTGGCTGATGTCGGTCACTGGGATACTGATGTCGATATCTATGGATCTCTGCCTGCTGATGTTAGTTTCTATGCGAATCTGTACAGACTTCGTACAGCTGCCAATATAACACACCCTGTTTGTTGGACCCCCTGATCTCAAGATATATGGCTCTAATATAGAAAATTTCTATCTGTATAATTTATTGAATCAAAAGAATAACTAAATTAAGAAATACTTAGAAATCTCTATGATAACTTTTGTGTGAAGTTATCTCTCAAAATACCTGAAATACTATGATAACTTTTGTATGAAGCTATCTCTCAAATTAGCAATAGATCAGCTGATATTTCACAGCCTTTGAATCACACACACTGAAGAGTGGACATTCTCCAATGCAGATGGAATCTTGGAACCCTTGGCTCAGTCTTCATAGAAGAATTCTTCAATATCAAAATCAATAATCATATCATCATATCATAATCAATTCATGGCCTCCATGAGAAACCCTTATACCCTCAAAAATATGTGCTTTCCCTAATTAGGGTTTATTAAATTAGAATTAGGGTTTATAATTAAAATTAGACCAAATAATTAATATTTGATTAAATCAATCAAATATTAATATCTCCCTCAATACATGTCAGATCCTCGAACCATCTGAAGCTAGTAAATCAGGGAGTGATTTTGCACATGACCATACCAAAACAAGGGTGCTCCACTGCATGTCAAATATCCATAAATAATAGGAGCTCAGGAAAACATGTCTAAAAGAGCCTGAATGAAAGCCAACTATAGGAATTCTACTAATCAAAGCCAAGCCAATCTCCATCATGACCCTCTATCCATCCTATCAGCCTACGAAGGTCACCTAATAGGCCAATCATCAAGTCTATCAATGTCCACTAAAAATGGGACATGACAATCCACCCCTCCAAAAATTGCTTGTCCCCAAGCAATCTTAGAACAATGAACCACTCAATCCACCTGGATCCCAAATGTAGTTATGCTTTGCACTTCTGTTAATCAATGCAAGTTCCTACAATATCCTCTAAAATATAACCAAGAGGAATCCACAATCAAACTAGTGAATGCAACTCAACCAATCTCTAAAATCACAACTGCCTTGGATGCGTCGATACCGCAGTCTGTGTAACTTGCTACTACCAATTCCATCTATAGAAGATGGTGCCAATCCATCCCATAATGGATGGTAAGAACCTAGATCCAATCCACACCTGTGTGAAATCAAATCATCTAACTTTGGGTCAAAATAAAAATAATGAGCATATCCTACCATATAATGTCGGTAGGAACCCCCAAACTCTGCTACTAGCTCACCATCATTAAACTAGGAATCAACAGATAGCTCCAATCTTTGACTCTGAGTGGTTATAGGCTGCATAGGACCCTGTGCAATCTGCTCAAAAAATCCCACCTCAAAATCCCTGTGAGGTACCATAGTAGAAAGGATCACTATAATCTCCCCACCCAATCTACTTATAGCACTAGTACCTCGGATGAGAACACTTTCTGTCACTTTATGCGAGTCCAAATGAACACCTGCACTATCTAGCAAATACTCCATGAATGATTCAGTGTAGTAAAAATTATATGAGGAAGTGTCAACATACTCCCCCACACACCACAACTGATCTCTCTGTAAAGGTGGCACAATCAACTATACCACACTGTCATCTGTGTGAGAAGAATCAATCTAGAGACTCAACTCCACTGGTATCCCAAACTCATCAAGACCAGGTACTCCCAAATCTTGCACATGTGTGTTAGCCCCAACAATATGTTCCTTAGAAACAACTGCAGGAACGTACTCACCACCAACCACCTCACTATACAAATGAACTAGGTCTAGGGCTGGTGAAGACCGCAAATGATCCAATTCCATGGTCACCTCCTCTGACTAAAACTGTAACTCCTGTAGATCTCACTGTAAGTCATCACAAGAAGACCCTGTTGTGACTCCTTTCTATCTCTCCTTGTGGGAGAGATTGACCTTTCCTTTCATGGCTTGAAGATGTTGTCTTGCATTGGCAGCCACTAATCTAGCCTCCTTGGCCTTTTGTGACCACATATCACATAAATTTTGTGTCCTTTCCATATCCATCCAAGTTTGATGTTCTTGATGTGAAGATGAAGGATCAATATGATCATGCAAAGAATTCATACTCTTGTTATCCATATCATTAGCATGCTCTATGCTGGTCTCCAATGTAGAAGTCTCAAGTGAAACTTCTTGCAAAGATGATATAGACAACTCATTCCCCATGGCTGCCCTCATATCTTCTTGAGTCAAATCAACATGTCTAACAACTGGTGTAGGGCTGCCCTCAACCCCTGTAGAGACCTCTTGTTTCTCCTTCTTTCTATTTTGTGATGTGGACCTTTTACGAATGGATGCCATATACCGTACTAATTTGTCTTTGAATGTAGGGTCTGAAAGAATTTCATTCATCCTCCTCTGGGTTTCAGCCAACATATTCAAACTTTGTTTCAACTTCTTCATATCCTTGTCCCACTATTTTTGAGTACTTGAAGTACCCATGATTTACCAACCAATTCAATGTCCAATCTACCCAACAGGATGGCAGGAATTTGGCTTTGATACCACTGTAATATCCCTTCGGATATCAAAACAAGAGCTCTGATACCACTGTAATGTCCCTTACTTAGGGGCTCCTTTTCTCTACAAAAAGCTTTGATACCACTATAATATCCCCTTCAAATAGGAAATATAGAAACACCAACACTCTAAACAAAGATACAATTTTGTAGAATAAATTCAAATAAACAAAATAACCACAGTAAATCTCTTATCTGCCAAATCAATAATCTTATTATTCATCTAGTTGATTACAAATAAGTCCTCTGTCATGCATATCAAAGAATATTACAAATACTATCTTAACACCCTAATCTTTTATAAATCTAGAAACAAACCCTGAATTTGGATGACTCTGGTTTCTGTGTCGACACACAATCACCATCATCAGTTGATATATTGCCAATGTTGGTTTCTATCGTCGGCTTCTCTACTGATGTCAGTCTTTAGTCGGCTATTGTCGGTCACTGGGATGCCGATGTCAGTCTCTATGGATCTCTGCCTATCGATGTCAGTTTTTATGCGAATCTATATGGACTTCCTACGGCCACCAATATAACACACCCTATTTGTTGGACCCCGTGATCTCAAGATATATGGATCTAATACAAAAGATTTCTATCTATATAATTTATTGAATCAAAAGAATAACTAAATTAAGAAATACTTAGAAAGCTCTGTGATAACTTTTGTGTGAAGTTATCTCTCAAAATACCTAAAATACTATGATAACTTTTGTATGAAGCTATCTCTCAAATTGGCAATAAATCAGCTGATATTTCACAGCCTCTAAATTGCACACATTGAAGAGTGGACATTCTCCAATGCAGATGGAATCCTAGAACCCTTAGCTCAATCTTGACAGAAGAATTCTTCAATATCAAAATCAATAATCATATCATCATATCATAATCAATTCATGGCCTCCATGAGAAACCCTTATACCCTCAAAAAGATGTGCTTGCCCTAATTAGGGTTTCTTAAATTAGAATTAGGGTTTTTAATTAAAATTAGACCAAATAATTAATATTTGATTAAATCAATCAAATATTAATATCTCCCTCAATACATGTCAGATCCTCAAACCATCTGAAGCTGGTGAATCAGGGAGTGATTCTGCACATGACCATACCAAAACAAGGGCGCTCCACTGCATGTCAAATATCCCTAAATAATAGGAGCTCAAGCAAACATGTCTGAAAGACCCTGAATGAAATCCAAATGTAGGAATTCTACTAATCGAAGCCAAGCCAATCTCCATCATGACCCTCTATCCATCTTATCAGCCGATGAAGGTCGCCTAATAGGCTAATCATCAAGTCTGTCAATGTCCACTAAAAAGGGGACATGACAAATGTATACTTATAATACATCTCATACCATCCCTTGAAATATATAAAATCTATGAATAGGTCATTATAATGACTAAATGTAGTCTTGAAATGACTAATGCATAAACATATTGATCATGATTCTTCAATATGTTATTGAATATATTTTAGGGAGAAGTGTAGTGAAGTTGAAGAGTTTCTCATATGCCAACCCTCTAGAGGATAATGATCACACCATGCCAACACATGGAATAAATATTTATATGACTATTTTATTTCTCAATTTCTTGTATTATAACTGCCTAATGATTATATGACACTTGTCATAGACTTTCTCAATGTCCTTTCTCTCTCTTCTCTCATTTACCTTATAAGTATGTCCTTGAAGGGATTTTAAAGGTTCCTCAACATAAGTATGGTTAATCCCTACTCAATTAACACTTGTAATTTACCTTTGAAATGAATACATGTTGATTTATAGCCTTTTCAATGTTTTAACTAATGCATTCTCATGGTAGTTGATTAATGTTAGTGATAGTCTATAACTTCCTTTCATTTGTCCTATTTTATTACCTTTTTGTAAGTTATCATCATCCTAGTAGGTCATATGAAGAGTGATTCATGGTATTACAATGTCTAAGTGTGGATATTATTTCACCAGTGTCTCTTATGAGACCTCTTGTTCATCCCTCTTAGCTAATGTCTTGATCATAACCTTCATATTTAAACACTAATGATTGGAGACTCCTGTTGAGTTATGTAATTAGATTTTAGTCCTAGTTCATGTTCTTAGTGTAGTATAGGCAAGTGTAAGATGCTTTTTTTGTACATCAGCTCCTATTTACTATTTTTTAGTCATTTCTTCCCTTTTTCCCTTGAAAGCAATAGGTTTATTGGTAGTTCTAGGTAATACTTCAAGGGAGATAGCCCTATATATAGATTCACCTCACTAATTAAGCCACCCAAAACATAGAGGTGTCTAAATGCTATCATCTAAATGGGGAAGGCTTGAAAAACCTCCTGAAGGGTGAAGATTAGGGTGATAAAAATTCTAGCACACCTGATGGGACCAAGTATTTCATCTATTGAGGTATTTATGATGTTGTCCTTTAGTACATCAGCCTTTAGAGGCATTATCTCATGCATCAATGTCAAATAAAAGTAAATCACATCTAGTTAAAGCATCCCAACTACCTATAAATCAAAAAATTGGTATGTATTCTCATCATTCATTTGGTGAAAATGTATATTCTATGCCTTCATATTCTTCATATCAAATTGGTGGCATTCATGGTTTCACCCTAAGTGACCCTCAAACAAAAGCATACCAATCGTACCAAGGTTTTCAATAGTCTTATATGCTCCTTCCCACCCTAATTAATCCTCCTTGGAATTATAATAATCCCTCTAGTCATTATTTTTTAGAGCTATGTTGCTTCTACTCAACCCTCCTCAAGCTTCAAGTATACACTTTTAGAAATTGAGATTCAAATGAGAGATCTTAATAGAGAAAATGAGCCTAGTATAATTATCCATATCCCTTCCATTCTTAGTGAAATCATTCAAATAATGAGATATTTATTACATTTGACTGAGTCTTTGTGGGAAGTTATTGATAGAGAGAATTAGTACATACCAATCAATGACATGATGGAGATTAGATATTTAATTAAGTGTATGGAGAATAGGTTATTGACCCATGAAAATTGGTTAATGGGATATGAGAGGCACAAAATTCAATACAATAAGTCTTATGTGCCTTATCCTACCCCAAATTGTCCTTATTTTGCTCCTAGCCTTCTCCTACTTGCAATATGCCATCAATAAAATCTTATGTCTATGCAAGCTCCACCCACTCTTCCTCAAGAGGTCAATCTATTGACCATTTTTAACACCTTAGGTTAAAAGGTCAACCCCTATTACAAAAATCTTTACTTGTTATGTAATATCACCTTGTTAATTAGTTTAATCCATGGCTTTATCATCTTAAAATAGTCACTCTAAAAAATGATTAGCATATTTTAAGGTTAATTTGACAAGTTTAAGGTAATGGAATTGTCTTTATCTTATACTAGAATAGTCATGTCATGGTGTAAAAAGAGTGGGTCCAAGGTGTGCCATAGGTTATTAAGTGTCTCTCAAATTCACTTTACCACTTAATCAACTTTCATAAGCTTACCACACTTGTTTAGAGAGATTAAGGTAATTTGAAAACTTTAAGGTAAGTTTTATGCAAAATAAAGTTCATAAAGTTGATTTCAATGTATGCCAAAGATAAAAAATATTAATGATGTATACAATAAACTTTCCAAAGATTTTTAAGAATTTATCTAACTTCCATGTATGTCAGGGATGTCAGACTAAGTTAGTTTCACTAGAAATCTCTCTAAGAAGGTAGTTATAAGCACTTATACAGACCAAAAAGACTCCATTTGTAGGTGAAAAAGTTTAAAATATATATCTTAAGATTATATAGGTAAAATACACTATTTTTTTGTTGGTAAAGGTATTAGAAATGAAAACATTTCTTCAGAACCTCCATCACCCCTTAATAAGCTCACAAAGGTAGTTTTCACATGCTCATTCGATATAGTATGATGGGAGTTGAGAATTGAGATTTTTCACAAAGGATGGGGTACTAATGAGATTAAAACACATGGATATAGTGGTTATATTGGTGATCTAATCTTTACGAACAATCACTAAGATTCTAGAGTGGTCTAAAACTACCTACAAACCCCACAAGCTCAATTTATATCTTTGAAATGATATTTGAGGCTGGTTTTAAGAATTATTAAAATAAGAGAGAGTTTATATAGGTATTATAAACCATCACACACTTTCATATACCAATATTGGCACATGTGACATTGGAGATTGAGTAAAAGAGCTTCATAAGGTGAATTGTAGGTCACACTTGAAGTTTTAATGTTTTTTGTAGGGTCAAATTTATCCAAATGATTGTAAAATGTTTCACCATATTCCCATTTTATTAAATTCTCTCTAATTACTTGAGTACATTTTGTATCATTCCTCCAAGTGGCACTCATAACTCACCTTGAAGATTGTGTGTAAACTTCTTGCATAAAAATGGCTTGAAAGGTTTAACCATGTATTTTTAGAGGTATATGAAAGGTTAATAGTGTCTTATTGTATTATAAAAGGCTTAAAATAATATTTAATTTCATTTTAAACCCTCTAACATGATTGAGTTCCTTGAAATTAGCTCCAAACAATAAATAGTGGTTTTATACTAAGGACTATGTCCTAACACTGCTTACACATAGTTGAATAAAAAGGTGAAAATATATTTTTATAGTATGGTTTTAAGGTAAAAACATATTTATGTATGTTATAAGTAAAATTAAGGATCATCCTTAGCTTTAGGATGAATTAAATATACATGTTTTAAGGCTTTATGCATTGGAAATGCAGACCTACAAGTCTATAGACTTATAGGTCTGTATTCCATGAGTTATACATTGAAATGTGTATTAAAATTTTTTATTGAAGGATTTAATAATGAATAAAATATGTTAATTCAAAACTTATATGGGTTTAAGATCACTAGAGAAAGTATTTCTTCAAATCTAATGCCCAAAAAAACTTAATAAGACCTACAGGTAGGACATGAGAGAGAACATGTATGGTCAAGAGGTTAAATAGTGATAATATATTTTAAAGAGGCTAGGTTGAATGTGTAAAAGTAATTAAATTAATTTCAATTTATTTCATAATATCAATAGCCTAGTTGGGAAGGCCAAGTTTTAAAGACTAATATTTAAGGGATTCTCAATCACCACCTGTTGTTAAGAAGGTTTTAGTGTGAATAGTGATAAGATAAGATGCAATAGTGTCATGAGGTTTGAGGTTAAGATAATTAATAAAGGTATATTGAATAATTGAGACTTTATCATGCCTTTTAATAACTTAAAATCCAAATTAATGATTGATGATAATACCACATTCAAGCCTAGTATGCCTAAAATTTATGTTATAGGCCTGTGTTTAGACAGATGAGGAAAAGTTGTTTTTGGAAGGAAAAATGACATATATAAATTTAGATAATATTGAATACATCTATAAATATTAATATTATAAAATTAAAATATGACCTTGGCTAGAACAAGCACCTATAGATGGATAAGAAAATAAGAACTATGTCTAAAGGGCAAAACTCACATAGGCCTGTGTGAGGTATGAATAGAAGCTTAGAAGTTATGAATATAATTTGGGGATATTAAAGTCCCTAAAAAAGTTTATAAATATTTTATAATAAACTCACACAAGTTTCAAACCTAAATTTGAGAGGAGATGACTTAAACAAGCCCTTAGGGTTAGATTAGTAAATTACTTCATAAACCCTCATGAACAAATAGACCCTGTTCTAGATCATTTGGGAGTTAAGATGTTTGAGAAAAAATTGGATAAATTCATAGGGGTATTTAAATCCCTTTTGAGGCATTCTTGATCAGTAAATAACATTTTAAATGCTTTTAAGCTTAAGAACTTGCTTCCAAACCTCATAGATTGCTTAAGTAAGCCTAGAAAGCTCCCAAACATTACTTAGATCTGTATTAATAGTTTTCATGGTGGAATAAGATATTAGGGGGAGATAGAGGCATATATATTATAAAATTGGTGAATTAATTCTTACATCCATGGCATGTACTTTATGAATCATTGTTAATATTATAAGTCTATTTTTGGCAACCTAGAAAAAGAGTAGTGATCAAATAGAAGAAAAAGACCTTAAAATATCTTCACATGGATTGGTTTGACATTATAATTACATATATAAATTTTTTAGGCATCATTATAATCTTATCAATAAAATTTTGGCATGTGCAAAGTACAAGTGGTATGAAACTTGCCTTAAAAGCTTGGTTGTAGGCTCTTTTATGAAGGAATAGGGTATGAAATGGATTCAAAATTAGGTAAAAAGATCTATCAAGAATAGTAAAAGGTTACATAATAATACACACACCTATTCTCATAAATTAAGGTGATATTGGAGCTCTACAAGTCACTAAGTGGGTTAAAAGGTCATAAATACACCATTTTTCTAGTCAAGAAGCCTATTTCAAACTTATGGAGTATAACAAGAGAGTTATCTTATAGAATGTTGAGTTTGTATGGTGATTTTACAGACCTAAAAAACTATTTCAAAGACTCATAACCTATAAAATTCTTGTCAAACCACTTCAAATTCCTCTCAAGCCTATTCAAGTACATAGGCTAGGGTTTTGGCAATAGTGCTAGTGAGAGATTTAGTTATAAGATGAAGTATTGGAGATAGTTTGAGGGATCCAAATGAGTTTTTTAGGTGTGATATGATATATTTATGACATACATGGAGTTATATTTCATTTTTAAGGGTGAAATCAATAATTGGCATTTGTAAGAAAGGAGAGGCATAGTAGACAAAGGGGGTTTTAAGACACCTAAGAAGTCGTGTAATGATTTCCACTAAAGTGTCAATGTAAAAGAGGTTCCAAATGAATGTTAGGTGTCAAATAGAAGGTTTTAAATTACTCCATGGTGATTTTATGATGAATAAGACCAATTGTCACTCTCCAAGCCAAGAGAAAGGTGGTTTTGAAGAGGAATACCAAGGTGTCAAGCCAATTTTGAAACTCCTACACCATTTGGGAGATGAAGCATATTAAAAATAACAACATATGTCCTTGTAAATATATTGGTACTATTTAATAACTCTTTATTTATTATAACTCATGTAGACACTCAGAAATCTCCCTCCTCTATGCCTCCCTCCCTCTCTCTTCCCCCTTTCTCTATACATGTTGCCTCTTTTAGCATTCTAATACATCCTCCACCTGGGTATGGCTAAGCCTTTCCCATTTTCAAGCCTTTTATCAATTATAAACTACTATTTTACATGATTTTTGACTAATTTTAATATGTGTGAATGACTAGTTGATCTTGTCAAGTGTTTTTCCATGTTTTTCTTAGAATGTTATCCTTTTCTAGCATTAATATGTTGTTTTAAACCTTATTTGAAATTTATGTGAAGTTTATAAGGGATATGTGAAGGTTTACTAAGTTTTTTATTCATTAGTGTCATTATATGACCTCTTGACTAGTCCTAACCCAAGCATATTTCATAACCTTCATGTGAAGTGCTGATGTAGAGAGGTAAATTATGAGTAGTGCTTGTTTCAAGTTAGTCTCATGGTTTATGTGCACATGTAGCTAGTTGGTAGTGATAAAAAAAATTGGTACATCACCTCCATTAGAGTAGGTTTATCTCCCTTTTCCTAGCAAGTTGATATATTAGTTAATGAGCCTAAGTGATACATCAAGGGTATATAGCCCTATAACCTATAGATTCAATCCTCCTAAATGTCACCCATATCCTAGGATTGTATCCATGTTACCCCAAATTTGGAAGGCTTAAACAATCTTTCAAGGTGTAAATTTGGGTGATAAAACAAACAAAGAGAGTTTATTTTTAGAGGTACAATCCATTGAGAAGGGGGGTGAATCAGTGATTGGAAATAATCCAAATCAATTACCAAACCCTTATAATTACTTCAAGCATTCATGAAGCATATATATTAATCATAGCAGTGAACAATGAACATAATGCAAAATCACATACACAACCCAATGTCTACATGGGAAACCCTCTTGGGGAATAAAACCCACTCTCAAGCCTGAAAAACATGGACTACTATCCTATAAAATGGTTACAAATAAGAGACTGATCAAGTCCTTCTTATTAGGAACCTTTGACCAAGTCCTTCTAATCTATAACTTTGATCAAGTCCTAATCACAAGTCTTTAGTAATACCCTATTTCATAAGGATAAACTACCTCAAAAGAAGATTAAGTCCTTTAGACCCTCCTTGATATGAACACTTCCACCTTAGATCTGATATCTTCAACACCTAATTATAGACCTCTTGATTATCTAAAAACTACACAAACTCTCTATCTCAAACAAGCCTCTCACATAAGCAAGTCACAAACTCTTTCCTTCTTCACTCAAACTATCTTCATCTTCACACTCAGACCTCTTTACATATCCACAAACTAAAAGAGCACTATCATAACATTATGAACATGACCTATAGGTCATAAACATGTTATCAAACTATTTGGTTCATTAATTCCACTAATAAGCACACTACCTATCCTTCCCTCATAGACACAAGCTTCTCTCCTACCTCTCAAACTTCAAATCTAGAACCCAACATATGTGGTTTCACTATATATATAACAATCATGAATTATTAATTCCATAATAATACTTGTCAACCACACTTCATGACTTCACCCTTAAGGCATCTCATATGGGTCATATTTAAGCATTTTCCCCTTTCAAAATAGGCCTAAGTCACTTTTAAGTCCTATGGAGATGTAGTCACCCTTTTGATACATCTCTAAGCTATTTAATAATATAGGACCATTTAAAAATACATAGGTCCACTCTTTATGTCTTCTAGGACATACTCAAATGATCAAAGTCACCAAAACATTCTTCTTCTACAATCCAATTAGCTCAAACACTTCTCTATACACACAGTCAATAAGAATGAGAACGCAGAGCATCCTTATGGAGTCTACAAAAATCCCCAATAGCCAATTTAGTATGAAATATCAAAAAAATAACCACATGAGCTTAAATATCCTTCTTGGGTCACTTAAAAAACATATATGGAAACAAAATGAACTTTGGAGCTTGATAAATCTATCTATACTCACTTCTAGATCTTCAAATCCATATAACTAGATGCACCTTAGAGTCCTATACATATTTATTTTTTAATGCCATAGTAAATTCATCTTCTATCAAAAGATATTGTCCAATAACTAGACACTATTATTTCCTTCAAAATTCAAATATTCAAATGATAATGGGCATAGCTAAACCTTGGAAAGTTTTCTCACATCTCATGTCATCTTAGCTTCAGATCAAATATGCTCTATCAATCTTGATCAATCTTTAATGCATAGGTGCTAATGCTTAGACATTAACCTTATATAAATTTAACCTCATCTCATTCCATCTCGAAATGTTTACTCAATGTGCTCCATTGATCTCTGTAGATCAACAAGGTCATTAGTGATCAATGCTCACCATTCAATCAACTGTAAAAATGCCCACTCATCTTTGGATTGTTATCATGTAATTTTTATCAATCATTAAACATCATGAACCTATCTTCATCTTGTTACCTCCTAACTCCTTAGATAAATAATTCATCATTGATCTTGTTCAAGCTTTAACACTTGAAAAAATGACTAAGTATGGGGACCCTATCAATAAACCTAAGTATCCATTTTTGATCCTTAATAACTTCTTCTACAGTTTAATGTATGAACTCAACTTTGGACCAGATGATCTCCTCTCATAGGAAAATATAAAAATATGGCACATTTCTCTTATAAATCTCTAATGTGTGAGATATATCACCATTTAAATTCCTTATCATAAATTTCTATCATAGATCCAACCATGTCAAAATCTACCTGAGAGGCAAACTTTGCTCAAGCATAACTTCTACCACACTTTAGTAGACGATCTCAAATTTAGTGCAAATGAACTAGGTCAAAAATTTAATAAACCAATATGATCAATTTATATTGACACCTTCACATGTGTAAGATAAATAACCATCAAATTTCTCACTTGGATCTTTTTCCATTTTGATAAATGGGCCATGGGAAAACATAGTTAAAATGCCTAAGAGCCCAATTTTGCACATCCATAAATTTTGATGCACTATATTGCATGATCTAAAAAATTTCAAAAATAAACTAGGTCTAAGAATTAACAAACCCATATGATCAATATCTCTTTAAATATCCATGCATGCAAATATTGACCTCATCAATATGATTATTCAACTCTTTTTGACCACTTTGCAAATTTGGCTAAGTATGAGAAAATAGTGATATATGTCTTAGAAGCCAAATTTTCACCCTCATATGTTTGATCATGATTAAATGCATGAATTGAGATCTAACACATAAAAAATAGGAAATATAGTGATCATAACTATATGACCAACTCCTATGGACTCCTTTCCATGTGGAAATGGTGACATCATCAAACTACCTACTCAATTTTTTTTACCACTAGACCCAAAGTGTATAGATGAAAACTATGATCAACTAGATGAATTATACTTATGCACATAATCTCTCAAAGCATTTATCACATCTTATAGGATCCCTTACACATTTTGAAACCTTTATACTCATTCCTGATCCTCTCAAGCTATGTCAATCCTAAATATCATCCAACCATACTTAAAACACACTAGAATAAACATATTTCACACTTTGTCATACAAGAACAAGAACATTACACACTTTGTCATTATCACACAAACTATCAAGGCTCTTCATACACTCACCAAGACACTTCCATGACACACCATGACATCATTGACAAATCTTTAATAATCTCCCCCTTTTTCATTGATGTCAACAAACATCATATATATCAATATATAGCTCACTTTATCTCTTTTCAAAGCTCTCCCTCAATAGGAACTTTCTCCCCCTTTGATACAATGATAAAGTGAGAAAAAATTGAACTTGAGGAAATAAAAATACTATCAAATAGGAAAGGATGATATAAGATACAAACTCCTCCTTACCTTAAGCCTGCCTTGTCTTGTCTTATCTTGACAAACTTCTGCTTACTCCATGCCAACACTCTTCTTTACAAGAAAAAAAACTAATGAAGATAGAAAATAAAAAATACTAAAATCTAATGGAACTAACCAATAAACATCTGAGTGGGACTCCCCCTAATATTTCTAAGTAATTTCATCACTTGATCATCTTTAGATCTCCATACTCTAGGAAGAACCACTACACAAGCTTATGAACCTTCTCTCACAAGACACTTCCATGACCACCAATTTTGCATCTATAATAAATCTTTTTTAAAAACCTATAGAGCAAGATTATGAACTTATTCTTCCCCCTTAACCATAAACCTTGTATTGATTCATAGATAAATAACACCCAAGCTCTATATTAGATACTCAAAAGTAGGTTTTGACAATGGCTTGGTCATAATATCTACAAGATATTCTTTTGCAGGCATATGCTTCAACTTGACACATTGATTAATTACTTATTCTCTCAAGAAATGATATCTAATAATAATAATATGTTTAGTTCTTAAGTGCATAACAAGATTCTTTGAGATACTAATTACACTAGTATTATCACAATAAATAAGACAAGGTCCATTTTATCTTACTTTGTAATCCTCCAAAGTTTGTTTCATCCATATGACTTGTGTGAAACAAGAGGAAAATGCTATATATTCTAATTTTTTAGTTAATAAAGATACTAATACTTGCTTCTTACTTATCCAAGACACCAAACATTCTCCCATGAAGAATATCCCACCACTGGTACTCCTCCTATCATCCACACATACTACCCAGTTAACATCAGTATATGATTTCAAAGAGAATTTTTTACTCCTGGGATATCATAAACCATAGTCTATGGTTCTTATGAGATATCTCAAGATCATTTTATTTTATTTCAAGTAATATTCTGTAGGGTCAACTTGAAACCTTCCTACAAGACCCACTGATTACATGATGTCAAGCCTAGAAGTAGTAGATACAAAAGACTTCCAATCATGGATCTATACAAATTTTGGTGATTCATCCAGTTTACTTAACTTAAATATTATGATCATTGGAGTACCAATTTTCTTACAATACATCATGTCAAACTTCCTTAGCATATCATTGATATATTTAACTTGAGAAATGAATATCTCTACATCAAGTTGATTAATCTGTAATCCTAGGAAGTAAGATAGTTCTCCCAAAATAGACATTTCAAACTCAGTCTTCATAGTATCTAAAAATTCTCTACTCAATTTATCATTATCAGATCCAAAAATTATGTCATCAACATATACAGCAACTATTAATTAATGATTACCTTCTATCTTAATGTATAAGTTACTATTAGCTATCCCCCTTTTAAAACCTTGACTCAAAAGATACTTATCTAGCCTATCATATCAAGTTCTAGGAGATTTTTTAAGACCATCCAAATCCTTCTTCAATTTACAAACAAAATATTGATTACTTGACATGAAGTATCCTTTAGGTAACTCAATGTAGACTTCTTCTAATTTTTCATTCAAGAATGCAGGTTTCACATCTATTTGATATACTTTGAAACCTTTGAAACATGCATATGCCAAAAGGAGTCTAATTACTTCCATCCTTTCCACATGAGCAAAAGTCTCATCAAAATATATTCCTTAAACCTAAGCATATCCTTTACACACCAATCTAGCATTGTTTCTTGTGACTTATCCTTTCTCATTCATTTTGTTCTTGAAAACCCATTTGGTACCTATCACATTTTTATATTTTGGTTTAGGAACTAAGTCCCATGTTTCATTACTTTCTATTTAATCAATTTATTCATCCATTTAATCATTCTAACTTTCATCTTTTCTAGATTTCATAAATGTTTTGGGTTTAATCATGGATACTAGAGCTGAGTCTTATTGATTTTGATTTCTCAACATTCTCCTTCTAGTCTATAACCTTACACCAACATTTCTAATAATTTTAGAGATTGGATGATCTTTATTAATTATTCTAGATGGAGCTTTAGTATATTGTATTTCTTCTTCCTCTTCATATTCATCATCTATTTTAACAAATAACTCATCATTTTTTGAAACAACATTCTGAATTGAGTCACTTACCTAAAATTTTGGCTTCTAGACTCTACTTATCTCATTTACCCTTACATTTGAAATTTAAACAATCATTTGAAGTCTCTTTTTGAATAATCTATAGGTAGTAATGATAGAAGAATAACCTAAGAATATTTCCTTGTCAAATCTTGAATCAAACTTTCCAAGATTATCTTCATCACTTTTGATGAAGCACATACTCCCAAACACTCTAAAATGTTTGACATTAGATGTTTTATTCTTACACAAAAGATAAGGAGTCCTATTACCATTTAATCTAATTTGACACCTATTTAGGATGTACACAAAATTCTTGGATGTCTCTTCACAATAGCCATCTGATATTTTTCAATCTTGAATCATAGTTCTACCCATCTCAATACTCGTCTTATTCTCTCTTTCAACCACACCATTATGTTATGGTGTTCTAGTAGTAGAATATTGTCTTATTATCCCATGTTCATCACAAAAATCATCAAACTTATGAGACAAAAACTCACCTCCTCTATCTAATCTCACACACTTGATCTTTGAACCCTTATCATTTTCAATAAGAGATTTGAATACCACAAAATTTTTAAAATATTATGATTTTTCTTTAATAAATAATATCCAAGTCATCCTAGTAAAATCATTAATGAGAAGCATAAAGTAACTATTACCTTGAATAGTATTAGTTCTCATAGTTCCATAAAGATTAGTGTGGATCAACTCCAATGGAATTGTAATGGATAATTACTTGTTTTTGTATCTTATCTTGGTTTTCTTCCCATAAAGACATGTCTTAAAAAGAGAATGAGGAATATTAGAAATCTTGGGTATATGTATTACCAACCCCTTTGAATTGATCTTTACCATGTTATCAAAATTTATATGTCCAAGCCTTCTATGCCAATCTAGCTTTCTTCCAAATGACTCATGAAGCACTTCTCCTTTTGAGATTTATGGAATACAATCATACTGTTATCTATTTTATGAACCTTTGAAACTAATTTATCAGATTTTTCCTTTCTTAATTCACATACATCATCATGAAAAGTAACAAAATTTCCTTACTTACACATTTGACTTACACTTAAAAGATTATGTTTCAAACCTTCTACATATAGAACTTTATCAATCTTTGTATGACCATTGTCCAAACTCAAAGTACCTTTTCCAATAATGTTATCTAATTTGTTGTCACCAAATCTCACTACACCTAGGTTGGTATTATTTAGAGAGATAAAATTAATCTTGTCTCCTATCATATGATTTGAGTATCCACTATCTATGAACCATCTCTTATTCTCATCTTCTTGAGTATACAAGGCTTCTGGAACAAATAATGACTCCTCCTTTTGTGGTCTACTTGAATTTTGCTTATTTTTTTCTTTAGACTTAGTCTTCTTAAACCATTTGATGGTGTCAATAACTTGTATATCTTTTTTCTAAAATTATATTTTGTAGTTATTAGATATATGACCTTGTTGGTTAAAATTTTAGCATATAATATCCATTTTGATATTTAGAGAGAACAATTCCTATATCTATGACTTAATTAATTGCAAGAGAAGAAATACCCATTGAAGACATTTTTCATGTTTGATCCTCTTTTTTTCTTGACCATTACTGCTCAATGGATTTTTAATCTTGATTCTTTTGGTGGAGTTAAAATCCCTTCTGTCCTCTAAAAGGAGCACGTCTGAGTAAGTCATGACTTTATTTTGATTGAAATCTTTACTCATCATGAACTATAGATTCTTAATTCTTACCTCTATATTTTTCACTTGTGTCTTCACTTTTGATAAATCACAAACTAGATTATCTTGAATACAAGCCATAACCTCTTTTTCAACCATTTTAACTTAGATCACCTTCAAGTGATTTAAATTTTCATCAAGGACCCACTCTGATATAAATTATTAGAGGTAAAATCCACTGGGGGTGAATCAATGATGGAAAACATTCTAAATAAATTAACAAAACCTTGTAATTAATTTAAGTATTAAATTCAAGCATTCATGAATCATACAGATTACTCATAGTAGTGAACAATGAACATAATGAAAGATCACATACACAACACAAGGTCTATGTGGGAAACCCTCTTAGGTAATAAAACCCACTCTCAATCATATAAACACATATAATATTATCCTATAAGATTATTACAAACAAGATACTAATTAATTCCTTCTGATTAGGAACCTTCCACAAAGTTCTTCTAAACTACAACCTTGATCAAGTCTTTATGATCACAGGTCTTTAGTGAAACCATGTTTCACAAGGAGCAACTACCCCTAAGGAAGATCAAGTCCTTTAGACCCTCCTTGAGATGAACACTTTCACCTTAGAATTTATGTCTTCAACACCTAATAATGGACCTATTTATTATATTATAAATTCACAAACTCTCTATCTTAAACATGACTCTCACACAGGCAAGTCACAAACTCTTTCCTTTTTCACTCAAACTATCCTTATCTATACACTCTGACCTCTTCACATATCCACAAATTGTAAGAGTATTATCCTGACATTAAGAACATGATATAAAAGTCATATACATAGTCAACCAACTATTTTATTCATTAATTCCACAAATAGGCACACTACCTATCCTTCTCTCATAGACACAAACCTCTTTCCTATCTCTTACACTTTAAAATATCAAACCCAACATATTTGGTTCCACTATATAGAGAGTAATAATCAATTATTAAGTCCATAATAATATTTATCAGCCACACTTCAATCCTTCATCATTAAGGCATCTCATATGGGGCATACTTAAGCACTGCCCCCTTTCAAAATAGGCCTAAGTCACTATTAGGTCCTATAGAGACCCCGTCACCCTTTTGATACATCTATGATAAATTTAAAAATACAATACCATTTACAAATACATAGGTCCAATCCCTACTGCTTCTATGACATCCTCAAATGACTATAGTCAATAAAATATTCTTTTGCTATAATTAGCTCAAACACTTCTCTATACACACAGTCAATAGGAATGAGAACACAATCAACTTAAAAACCTTTATTCGTACTTCATACATTTTGTCAAATCTAAAAAATGCACATAGAGCATCTTTATGGAGTTTTAAAAATCCCCAATAGCCAATTCACCATGAAACATCAAAACAACAACTACATGAGCTTGAATACCCTTCTCATGTCACTTGTAAAGCATATATGGAAACATAGTCAACTTTGGAGCTCAATGACTCTATCTATACTCCCTTATAGATATTCAAATCCATATATCTAGATGTGCCTTAAAGTCCTATACATATTTTGTTTTTAATTACAATAGAAAATTCATCTTCTATCAAAATATATGGTCTAAAAACTAGACATTGGTATTTCCTTCACAAATTCAAATATTCAAATGGCAATGGTCATAGTTAAACCTTGAAAACTTTTCTTGCATCTTATGTCATCTCAGCTTCAAATAAAATATGTTCCATTGATATTGATTGATCTTTAACACATAGGCTTCAATGTTTAGATGTTAATATTCTATCACTTTGACCTCATCTTATGCCATCTCAAAATGTTGACCCAATGTACTATATTGATCTCTATGGATCAACAAGGTCATTAATGATCAACTCTCACCATTAGATTAACTATATGAACACCCACTCTTGATTGGATCCTTATCCTATAACTTTTCTTAGTCATTAAGCATCATGCACCTATCTTCATCTTGCTACCTCCTGACTCCTTGGAGAAATCATGCACTTTTGATCTTTCTTGAGCTTTAACACTTGAAAAAATGACTATGGGGACCCTATCAATAATCCTGAGTATCCATTTTTTATCCTTAATAACTTCTTCTGCACTTCAATGTAGGAACATAAATTTGGACCTGATGATGTCCTCTCATAGGAAAATCCAAATATATGACACACTTATATTAGATCTCTCATACATATGATATATATCTCCATTAAAATTCCTTCTCATCAATTTATGTCATAAAGCCAACTATGTCAAAATCTACCTAAGAGGTCAAATTTCTCAAGCATAACTTATACCACGCTTTAGCAGATAATCTCAAATTTAGCACAAACAAACTAGGTCCAAAACTAAACAAAACCATATGATTATTTTCTCTTTACACCTTCACAAGTGAAAGATACAACACCATCAAAATTCTCACTCAGTGCTTTCTACCATATTGAAAAATTAGCTATGGGAAAACACAATCAAAATTTTTGGGAACCTAGCATTGTACATTCATAAATTTTGATGTGTTATATTTCATGATCTAAAAATTAGTGAAAATAAACTAGGTCTAAGAATGAACGAACCCATATGATTACATTCTCTTGAAATATCCATGTGTATGAATTATTACCTCATCAACATTCTTACTTAGCTCTTTCTAGCCACTTTGCAAATTTAGCTAAGTATGGGAAAATAATGAAATCTATCTTAGAATCTAACTTTGCACCCTCATATATTTAATCATGATTTGATGCATGACTTGAGATATGTCAAATTACAACTATGGACTATAGTGATCATAATCATATGACTAAATCCTCTTGAATCCTTCCCACATGGTAATGGTGATATTATCAAACTTCTTACTCAAATTTTCTACCACTAGACCCAAAATGTCTAGATGAAAATGATGATTAAATAGATGAATTCCACTTATGAACACAAGATCTCAAATCATGGATCACATCTTATATGACCCCTTTCACATGTTAAAACTTACATACTCATCCCTAATCCTCTCAAGCTATGTAAATACTAAATATCAACCAATCATACATAAAGCACACTATAATAATCATATCGAACACTTTGTCATACAAGAACAAGCACATTACACACTCTATCATTATCAAATAGAATATCAAGGCTCTTCATCCCCTCACCAAGACACTTACATGACATCAACATGACACACCATGACATCATTAACTAATCTCTAAGATTTCCAAGTCTCCCAGTTCCTTCACCCACCCATCATGTTGGATTTGTCCATGAAGTTAAAATTACATAATAATTTGATAGAGTGATTGGAGAATGTAAAAATAATAATAGAACATCCCTAACACAATTTACTTTTTCCACTCTCCAATAATCCTTTAATGAGCCTAATATCTCTAAAATTCCAAGCTGTAAAGACACTCTCTCAACCTTAAAACAAGCTAATGAGCTCTCTTCACCCATCCCCCTCCCCCCCAGCCCCCCCCACCATCTCCCATTTGGAGAGAGAACCCATTGTTTGTATGGAAGAATATGAGCATCCAATGGAAGAGGAAAGTTTGTCAATAGAGGGTAATGAAGTGGTAGTCTTTAGAAAGCAAGACCAAGTTGTATCTATAGGTAAATATTAAGAAAGCCATGATGAATATATCATCTTGATATTCTTCTTCATGAAGATAAATGGGAATCACATGATGCACTAAGAGTTTGTCTAATAGATGAACTCACATGCTTCATGGAAGAAGAGGAAAATTAGATGAAAAAGGTTGATGTAGGTATGAATGAGGTTAAAAAAACTACTTTACTAGAGGTTAGTCCTAAAATCAAATCAAATGAACTTGTGATTCAAGATACAAATACTTATAATAGACTTGACGATGCTTGACAACATTTATACCATGCTTTTATTAAAGAGATTGAAGATGTTTCCAAGGAAACATTGAATGATAGAGTGAGGGAACAAAATTAAGTTTCAATTTAAGGTAATAATAATGGTTAGGTACTTGAAGAGGAAAAATTAGGCTTGGAATAAGAAAATAATGATGAAATAAACCTTGTGTGTGCATAGGAACTTTCATCCTACATAGAGAAAGAGGAAGACCATATAGTTATTATATATTGAGTCTCAATTAAATAAATGATATTCCTCAAGGTGAACAAGATGAGAGCCCAACTGAGGTTGTGATGGTTTCTAATGAAGAAGATAAGTTTGATACCCTTTGTAAAAATCTTAAAGACCAAGACAATCTTGAAGTCATTAATACACATCTTGAAGTGAGGAATGAAGTGATTACTCTCTCAAATAAACAAGAAGAAGATTAATTTTGGGAAGAATTAGAAATTTTATGTTCAAAATTAGATAGTGGACCTATATCTCCAAGTGAAAACATTGGTCAAGTTATTAATAATATGGAAGAGCATGAAGGCCATGATGAAAGTTTTCAATAATCTATAGCATTAGAGGTCCAATTAGACGGTTCTCAAGAATTTTAAAATGAACTAGAAGTTAACTAATTTTAGGATGCACTATAAGAGTTTTATGAAATATTTAATATTAGACTATCACCTTAGGATGAAAGTCTTCAAGAGGTCATCCAAGATCAAACACATCCATTCAATAATCCAATAGAAGCTAAGGTTGTTGATGTACCTGTGAATCAAAGTGTGGTCACATTAGAGGTCTCTCATTAATAAAGAGAAACATGAGGTAAACTCTAAACTTCAAGATGAATTTGCCTTCATAGGAGAAATTTTTACTGCTATTAATTCACTTAAAGACAATCCAAAGATAGTTGAAGTCAAAAAAAGATATAATAAAGCAATAACAAGGTTTAAAAAAAAACTTATCCATCACTCTTATCCACCACATGAATAATATCTCAATTTTTTTCCTTTTGATCCAAATGGAAAAAATATTTAAGGTTAGTTATACATAATAGTTATTTCTATTTTTATTCCCTAAGTGCTTATAACATAATTTGTTGTTCTATTGATTTATTGTGTGTGTTCTCATTTATTTCTTATTTTTATGTGTTTGAGGGGGTATTGTCATTTTTTGATCTCATTTCAATCCATTTACTGTAAAATTACACTATCATATTGTGGTGACTAGTGACTCTGTCACCTAATGGATGCATGAAGGCTAATGGTCTAGTGAAAAGTAGGCATACACCCCTAGTGTTCACCAAAAATTTTAGCTAAAATGGCTACCCTATAACATTACATTTTAAAACCAAGTAAGATGAGTTTTATTTTATGGTCTCTAAGTTTTTTCATGCATTTTTTAAGTTAAATAGATATGAAAACATGTCTTGTTATAACATTAGATATAAATGAAGGTGTATGAAGCCCTATCAGTCATGTTTCATGAGGTTTAGAGTGAATAAGGTCATGATTCCATTATTTACACATCACTATTTTGTATAAGTGTATTGGAAAACATCTTCCTATGAGGTCTTATGTATTTTTATCATGGATTAAGGTAGATTTGAGAAGATTAAGGTTATTTGGAGAGATTAATGTATTATCCTCATTGGTGATGTTGCTTTCTATAATATTGTAATATGATCCTTTGAGGAGACATAAATCAAGAAGATTAAATGTTAGGTTTAGAGTGAAAAATTATTGTTTTAGGTTATTTGACACATGTGAACATCATGTCATAATCTCCCTTCCATACATGTAACTTAGTAATGTCAAATACTCCTCTAACATTACTCTGCCTTTAAAATTGGATTAATCATGATTTTAATGTATAAATTAATTAATTATGAGAAATTGTAGGTGAAAAAGGTGGAAGAGTGTCTTGTAAATTACAATTTTATCCTCACTAATCTAATAAAAACACCATTGACATCTAGTTCAGTAGCTATAGTAAGGTCTTGGCAGAATGTATAGGTTTCTTAAAGGAAGAAGTCTATGAGGGTCTACTTTAATAGTTTAATCAAGTTTGGTATTATAATTATCTCCAATTATTATTACACATTACACCAAGCTCAAATAATACATATAAAGTATGTAAATATGAAAAACCCTATTCATTATCACAATCAAGTTATATATCTCCTTCATAAGATGAGAAGGCATTTTTTTTAGCATTGGTTCATGAATATGAAAGTGAATTTGGTAAAATGTTCATGGGGTTATACAAATGATATTATTACCTTAATATTAAATTAATTATTTTAGGGTTGCATGGGCCTAGCTCTATGAACATTTGTTAAAGAGTTAAGTAGTCAAAATGACCCTTCTAACCCCACAGGCTTAGTTTATTCCTTGGGATTGCATCTCAAGGTTGATGAAGATAAATTGATGATTTTATAGTAATATAATAGTATAAAATGGTATACACATCAAAAAATCCAACATGGTTAGCTATAAACATGCTTGCTTTAGTAATGGAGAGGCACTTCCTCACTATTCAAGTGGGGATAGTCAGGGTTTTGAGGGGTTTGAAGTGGACACAAGCATAAATTTGGTTTCGATTGAAATATTAATGATAAAAACATCATATACCCTACCCATAATACCTCTACAATATGAACATAATCATTCAATGTCCAATAAATGTATCAGGGGTGTATTCAGGTAAACTAAGTTAGCAACTTGAACATGAAAAGAGTTTTGCAAGCCCAAGAAAGAATAAAATGCATGCCAAAAAATTATAATTGAGTATTAAATTAATATATATGATAATATCACTTTCATTATATTATCATTATCAAACCCATTCCCACCTCTAAGGAGATCCTCTTATTTTAATCCAACATGCAGACCTCAATGTGAGAGAGGCATAGTCTTGAAGGCATGTGAAAGTCATAGTGTGAGAACCATGAAACGCAAGTGAAGTTTCAATAAATAGTGGTAGGTATATGAGATATTATTAAATAAATAAAATAATCTTTTAAATACTCCATGGGTATTTTTAGTAGAGAGTTATAGGTGGTAGTCCAAAAACAACATTGGTTTGTGTTCCCTCATAATGTTTCAATTGTAAGTAGGCAAATAATAGGCAAAACTCAAGAAGATGGGAATATAAGTACTAAAATAAAACTATAAATGATATTTAAAATATGATAAAATAATTTAAAGCCTATATGAGGACCCAAAAAATGTCAATGATCACCTACCATTATCTATTCAAATTTGGCTAGTATAATGGTGAAAAACATGATAGAGACCATTTGATCTACTAAATCCAATTTGCTTTGTCAAAGGAATAGAGGGAGTAATTAAATAATTTTTAGGTCTAATTTTTCATGTTATAAATTTATTAAATGTTATAAATATGAAAACATAATAAAATATCCAAGAAACTTAAGCATGCCCAAACCTAAATCAATCATGTACATGCCTATATAAAAAATGAGTAAACATAATCATATTATTTGTATTGAATGCGAGATGGGGAATATTATGAGACATGTAAATAGTGTGATAAAATTTTCATGAATTAATTAATATTTTATCAAGGTGAGTTATGGATAAAGGTTCAAGAAGCCTATTAGTCCTAAAAAAGATCTATAGGTCTATGTGAACAATAAGAAGAAAAAGTGAATTTTGACTTGATCAAAAGGGTTGGATATTGATTTAATATGTGAGAGGCCTTGAATAATATGATGAGATATTTTAAAATCAATATATTAAGAGATAAAACCCACTCAAAGTAGAGTTATTATCAAGCTTAGCAAGGTATTAGGCCTGTATGAAGACCTATGGGTTTGCCTACAAAAGACATGGAAAATATACACATTTTTCATTAATTTGGGAGTAAAAGGTTGTGTGAGGTAAAAATGATCATAAATAAAGTGTATAGAGTGATTTTAACCCTTTTATTTTTTAAAAATATTCCAAATAAGGATTCTAGGGTCAAAACATCAAACCTACCTATAAACCCTCATTATAGGTTAAAATTGGTTTTAAGATTTTTGAGGAGTTGGACTATTTGGATAAGTGTTTGGAAACCTAGGAAGAGGTGTTTCATACCTAATTCAACCATTTCCAATAATTAATAAGAAATTTGAAAGGTATTCGATAAAAATAGTCACCTTAAGGTACTCACACATTCTTACAATGCTCAAAAGGCTATTTTTTAAAGTTAAAAACTCCATTAAGGATATTTATGAGAAGGAATTTAGTTTGGAGGTGTTGAGGAGGTTATTACACTCCAAATTGATGGCATTGATCACTCTCAAAGGATGATATAAATAATCAATAAGAAGGGAAACCACTCAAAACCTCCCTAAAACACTTCTAAAAGCTTGAAAAGGCATGATATTTTACATGGGTTCAAATGGATATTGGTGGTGTTAATATGGTCCCATTAATCCAAATTAGAGGAACTAGTTCATAAGTTGAGGGCCTCAAATTTATGAACAATTGTTAACAAGGTAGGACATTCTAAACCCTCCTTGAACCTTGAAATGAACTTGATGATTATGTAAGTGCCTTTAAGTGCCTCTAATGCATTCAATTGAACATATAAAAATCTATGTAACAAATTTTCAATCAATTGACGTGTGTGGGAAGAAAAGGGTACATAAAATGGTCTAAGAATGGAAGTTTTATGCCTATTTACAAGGATATGAACTAATTAAAGCTTTTGATCACTTGAAAATACCTTATAATCTTGGGCAAAGGTCTAATGTTCCTCAAACCATCCATTTCAAAGATATTCAATGTACCAAGGCAAAATATAGTATCAAGGATAGGTCTAGGGGAAGGACTCTTCTTGTTTGAATAAAAAACTAAGTTTCAAACCTTTTCAAGGTAATTTGGGGTATAAAAACTTATAATACATCCATATAAGACATCTCATACCATCCCTAGAAATATATGCAAGTTGTGAATAGGTCATTTTACTGACTAAATGTAGACTTGAAGTGCCTAATGCACAAGCATATTAACCATGATCCTTTAAAATGTCATTTAAGATCTTTGAGGGAGAAGTGTATTGAAGTAAAAGGGTTTTAATATACCTAAGATAATTGGAGATACATTTATAACACTAGTATAAAAAGTTTTCAATCATGTGCAAGGTGTCAAAAATAGAAAATAGTAGCTCAAGGAGAGTTATATGATCAAGAAGGCAACTTGTCACTTGTCAAAAATGAGAAGTGAAGTTTCCTAGAAGAGTGATGAGTCATCCAAGGATTTGAATATTTTCTCCAATTCCAACCCTATAGAGGATCATGATCACACCATGCCAACACATGAAAATAAAGAGTTATATTATTATTTTCTTACTCAAGTTCTTGTATTTTAACTGCCTAATGACTGTATGACACTTGTCATGTACTTTCTCAACATCATTTCCCTCTCTTCTCTCTTATTTCTCCTATAAGTATGAATTTGAATGGATTATAAATAATACTCAACGTAGTTATGGTGAATTCATACTCAAATAACACTTGTATTTTTCCTTTGAAATGAATACATGTTGATTTCCAGTCTTCTCAATGTTGTAACTACTGTATTCTCATGGTAGTTTATGAATGTTAGGGATATTATATAACTTCATTTCATATGTACTATCTTATTATATTTTTTATGGTTGTTATTAATCCTAATAGGTCATATGAAGATTGATAAATGGTCTTAAAATGTATAAGTAAGGATATTTTTTCACGAGTATCTCTTACGAGACCTCTTGTTCATCCCTCTTGGCTAATGTCTTAATCATAACCTTGATATGGAAACACTAATGCTTGAAGACTCGTGTTTAGTTGTGTAATTAAATTTTAGTCCTAGTTCATGTTCTTAGTGAATTATATGCAAGTGGAGGATACTAATTAGTGTTCATCACCTCATATTTACTAGTTTTCAATCATTTCTTCCCTTTTTCCCTTATAAGCAATAGGTTTAGTAGTAGTTATAGGTGATACATCAAGGAAGCTAGCCATATATAGAGATTCAAATCATTGATTAGGCCACACACATCCTATATATGTCTCCATACTATCATCTAAATGGGGAAGGTTTAAACAACCTCCTCAAGGGTGTAATTTAGTGTGATAATAGAACCACAATAGTTTGAGCCCTCTTTAGTGTATTGGAATGTAGTAAATGATAAATCACTCACCAAGGAGTTTTGGGGGAAATCCAACCCATATTTTACCCCTCCTTTTAATTTAATATAGTTTCAAAAGTGTAAATAAGGTTTCAATGTAAGGGAAGAAAACATTAATATCTACGCACATGACCAAAGTCAATAAATTACACATAAATCATCTAGATTTAGATGCTAAAATCTGATTTTATAAGACATACTAGTGTTTTACACTTGAAAAATACTAATCATGGATCAACCTTCAGTTTATGGCCTTCCCATTATGTAAAGGCTCATCTTTTCTATCTCATTGTGATTATTGATTATCCTATAGTCTTGCCCTAAAATTTTGATGACATAGACCATTGTAGCCTAAAGTGTGTATAAAACTTGATTTTAATCCTTTAAAAATAGTTACAGATCTTTGCCAAAGTTTTACCATGTAGGACACTAGCATATAAATTAGGACATTAGCATCGATTCTAGTGTTTTAAATATGATACTAGTGTCTTTACCTTTAAAATGGTCAAATTATAAATATCATGATATGTATAGGTCAAACTATTTGTATTATTTAACCCTCTTGTGATATTATTTCAAAAGGTTTGGTATAAATACAAATCAAAGGTCATTCATTATGAATCTATCAAGAACATCTCAGGCTTACACTACACTATTACAAATCATTTACACAACTAGATTATACTACCCTATTATTCCCCATCTTCAAACTACTCATAGGAGAAGTCTTATTATGGTTTGAAGCATTCAAATAGTATCCCATGAACATTATTTATCAAGTCACAAGCTAGATTACTGGATGCACCCACGTATATCATATTTCATAATTATTCACACCCAATCTAGCATAAGGGGTGAACTAAATCACTCTAAGACCCTCTTCAGAGTATATGGCTATGTAGGCAATGATCATTGATAGAGGGGTACTTAAAGCCATCTTGAATTCTCTTAAGCCCATTAACCCTTGTTTTTTAGTGTGATGTACCCTAGTTAGAGGACCTAGGTTTTAAGCAAAATATTGATTTTGGGAACCTATGTGTGTAATTTGAATTGATAACCTACAAGGTAAAAGTGAACCCTAATAGGTGAAATTGATGGTTCCAAAAAATTATATGTATGTTGAGTTGGATAAACGTGTCTAAATTAGGATAGAAGCATTAGAACTAGTGTCTATAGTCTGAAACTAGTGTCCCAACTAATAAAAATATAACTTTTATATTTTGATGAATCAATCTAAATCATCATTCTATCTTTTTCCACACATGTGTCTATCATATCTTCCTACATAATTTCATTAGATAAGTGTTATTTCTCCTTCACATTTCTACTTTCATAGTATTGTTTGTTATTGTACTTTTCTAAATTTAGCATATTCTCAAATTTAGTTTATTTGTTTGAATTATTTAATTGGCCTACTTTAGAATATCCTATTTCACAATTTATTAGGTCATTACCCTTACCCTTAACTCTATAAATGGTTAATTTTTTTAGTGAATCTAGCCTCTAAGTCTTCTTGTGAAATTTTAGCTTGATGAAGGGTTTTCAACCTTTTAAGGTTTTAAATTTAAATATAATTTCATTATCATGTTGGAGAATTTTATAGAATTCATATGTCTCTATTTTCTTGTTCTCATATTTTTAATCCTCATAACCCTAAGGAGGATTATATTTCTTTCCATATAACTAGGTCCATGCTATCACTACTCTAATTGGTACCATAGCCCATCCTATGGTACCATAGCCCATCCTATAGTACCAAATTAAGGTAATCAACATATCCTTCTTCAACCCCCTACACCTCCCACATCTCCTCTAGATAGTGTGTGTACTCATATTCAATCCAAAGTACCTAGCATTTGTGCTTGTGAATCCCTCAAGGATCAAACCATAATTATAAGCAAATTAATATAATATTTATGAAACAAAAATTAGTATTTCAATTTAATATGACATCATTAGAAAATAAGATCACATATGCAAAGAATCCAAAATTTGCTTGTGTTAATCATGTATTTGTATGTTCATGTATAAATGTTATGCATAACAATACTTTATATCCAAATGGGAAGCTACAACAAGTGATTCATAAATTACACAAATGGATAATAAGAGTTCAAGTGAAATTATAAGGGAAATGCTTATAATAATTTGATCAAGCTACCTCCTCTACATCCTCTACAGAGATTAGAATAATATTTTGCATATTATAAAAAGCATGGTCATCATAAAAATGTTTATTTGGATTTTAATAATAAAATACAAAGTATAATTGATAATGGTGATCCAATAATATATGCCTTAATAAATTAACCCACTCATATTATGCATGCATATTCTACAACACGAGTGCAAATGGAACTAGTAGGGGTACAAAAGGATAATTCAAATAAAAAAAAATGTAATTGAAAAAATTAGTGAAAGAAAAGATTAAAAAGGTAACTAGAGTAAGAAAATATTCTAAATTTTACAATTAGATAAATAAAATATTCAAAAAGGAAAAAGTACAACAAGCAAGATTATGTAAGGCGCCAGATGGAAAATAGAAATTACAAAATTAATAGCTTAAAAATCAAAGGTTACACAAGTTGAAACATGAAAAAGGTAAATTATTAAAATAGAAGTTGGAAAATCAAATTCAAGGTAAGAAAAAAAACATGCTTAAATCATGGTTTCTAATAAAAGAGGTTAAAATTCAAGAGACACTTGAAAAAATATAAAATTTCAAATGTGGTTGCAAGGGGGGAATTTAAAAGCTTTATTTATATCAAGACCCCTTCACTATCACTTCTCACATAGATGGTGATAAATTTATAGATATCAAGGTTATGGACTATTAACATACAATTTTTTACTATATTTCAATTTTTAGATCTATTGGAAATAAGCATCAACAACTAGATCAAACTAATGTAATTGCAACAAGTATAATATCAATTCAGTTGAGATTTTCATTTTCTTAAAAAATTCTCTAAATTTTCATTTTATTTATAATCCAAGTGCTCCATGAAGAGCACCCCCATTAAGAATAATAACATGGAAGATTCTATTTAAGGGTTGAGATAGCATACTAGGGGATGCATAACAAACAAAAAAATCAAGAAGACTCAGGAAAACATCAAGGTTGTCACTCTTGTGAACTATAAAAACTATAAGGATTACTCTCTTTAACACTTGGTTGGTTGTTTATTATTAGCTTTCATTGTTATCTATTTTGATTTTTTGGCATAAGATTGATGAATTTCTAGTATTTTTGTGGGGGAAGTTTGGTAGAAGTTTCATCGTAGGTTGTCCTAGACCTTGAGGGATTTTTTTCCTATCTTAAACTCTATTTGTTTGTAATGTTTATATTTTTTAATTTTGTGGTTGATGATCCTTTAAAACATTTTTATTTACCTATTTAAAAAAACAAAGTGAATACAATGTTGTGCTTTGGAAAATCATGATTACACTTAATAGGAGAAATGATTGATAAAAAAATTATTTTCATATCATATTTTTATGAATGTAAGGTCACATAATTTTCAAAATAAGGAAAATATTTAGAGTTAAAGTATAAAAAAGAAGACATATCTATAGTTATTATACAAATAGATAAAAGTAATGGCATATTAGTAGAGGCACATGACATAATCGATATTGAAAAATATAAGTCATAAAGGTCCATACCAAAGTATAAAGTAGTTAATTATTCATACACATAAAAAATATGATCATAATAGTGATGGTAATGGTTCTTTTTATAGATCAAATTTGTACCCTTGAGAGGGTGTTTCAAGCCCTCTCACTTGAGCTATACAATGGGATTAGTCCTAGGTTATGGGTGACCTCTAAGTGGACTAAATCTCTAGATTATAGGGTTAGCTCCCCTTGATGTATCAATTAGGCTTCCAATACTACTCTACTAGTTTATAAAGGAAAGGGAGAAAGATAACATGAAATAAACTTAACTAAGTGTTTGATACATCAAATAAACTGATCATTACCAAATAGCCAGCTATATGTGAACATGTAGACCATGAGACTAATCTAAGCATACACTACTCCCAATCTGAATCTCTCAAATAAACATTTTAATGTGGAGGTTATGATAGATTTTTAGCCTATGAATACTAATAAATAGGTCTATAATGACACTAATGAATATTAAAACTCACTCAACTCTCACATTTCACTAGAACACTTCACATGATCTACAAAAGAAGCTTTTAAACTGCATATAAGTGCTAGGATATATAACATGTCAATGAAGACCAAGTAAATCACTAAAAAATATTAAATATCCATGAATACACACTAAGTATAGTTAAAGGAGGTAAAAATAGTATTATTTGTTGATCCAAGGCATAAAAATGAGCAAGGATTCATGATACTTAGGTAGAGTATCCTTTATATTGCCAATTTAGGCAACACACACACACACACACACACACACACACACACAGATAGAGAGAGAGAGAGAAGTGGCATAGAAATGAGTCATTAACAAGTGTCACTATTATAAAACTAGTTACAAACAAGAAAAATAAGATACAAAATATTCCATAATAATATTCACTAAAATTTTCCACTTGAGGTCATGATGATCTTCTAAAGTTGGCATAGGAGAACATCTCACTTCTTCACTTGAAACTTATACTTCTTGCTTGGGAGTTACTAATCACTTAAAACTATCTTAAAAGATTTTGAAACCTCAAAAATAACATGAAATATATGGGTTCAAACTATTTTATTCATAATGAACCTATTTAATTGATGTTTTAATTGACACATGTCACTCCCACTCCTTTTACATTTCATGAAGATTCCTTCTCCTTGGTCATATAGGCCTATTATCCAATTAGGCATAGTTGATTGATGTTTGTCATTTGGATGGCCATGAATGTTATAAATGGGATTTTTAATAATATAATGAATCTAAAAAAACCTCCAAATAATTATTAATATTGTTCAAGAGACTCTCAGGCTCTCCATGATTTCCCATAGGTCTACACTTAGGTTTCTTAAGCAATAATAGTGGTACAATCACTTCTTGGCACAAATTAGTGACTTGTAAAGGTTCATAAATCATATTTATGGGTAATTAAGGATATAATACCATATAAATTTTTTTATGACCTATAAATCCTTTCTCCCTAAATTGAATACTTACAATTACTTTACACACTCAGAAATAGGCCTAAAACTATGCCTTTTAGGCTAATTTTATACTCTTTTGCCTTCACACGTGTCACCAAGTTGATTTTTAAAGTTCCCATGGGAGTTATGAATATAATTATGAAAATTTAAAATCCAAAATAATCCACTTTAAGTCATTTAACTCATCTTCTCTCTCATCGGATCTTCTAGAGAGGCTTAAGAAGGTTTAAGGTGTGTTTTAGTCTTAATGATTGTTCATAGAGGACAAATCCTTTTTATATATAATAATAAAATAGGATGGAATTGGAGGTAAATATAAATAATATCCAAACACCAATTTCACCCATGAAAAACCTCATCTAAGTTCTAAGCAAAAATTATGCTCTCTCGAGCTCTTCACAAGGCTAAAATAGGGTTTGGAGTGACCTTCTAACTTAACGATTATTCATAAAATTGTGTGGTAAAATTCCTCAAAAAATTACATAAGTTTTTAGTTCATATATTTTCATAAATTTATTTCAAATAATTTTTTCCCATGCATTTCCTCTTGGAATATCTATGCATATTTTTAGGGCTTCTCGAGTTTCAAACTAGGCAGAAAATAATTTTTTGGTGGTTTCACCTCTTAACAATGGTTCATAATGTATATAAAGTTAAAGGATACACAAATTAAAATATATTGGATTTTTAATACCTATAAAACACCTAAAAAAACATTTCCACCCATGCATTTTCTTAGTATAATTTTAATTTTTAAAAATAGCCTTTTTAGCCTTGAAGGACTACATGCATAGGTTGAGAGAGAATTCTTAGGCCTGTAGATTCCAAAAAGAATATTTTTGGTTAAAAAAAAATTATATATATTTTTAAAACTTCATGATTTTTTATACAATATATATCTAATCATATTGACATTTTTCATAGGCTTAAACATGTAATGTCTACTCATGAGGGTTTGTGAGCCGATTTACCATTTTAATCCTAGAAGTTTGTTCTAATATTTTATTAATTTTTAAAGATTTACATCCTATATGAGATATATTATAAATTTATTATTAACCCCATAATATTATTCAATATTTAAAATACTAAATACTTATACTTCACAAACCATCTAACTCACCTCAAAATGCATGGTTTCTTCAAACTACTTAAACATGCCTATAGGTCTGTGTTGGTCCTATGATTTATTTAGGATTATTTATCTCCATTTTTACTTATAAAAAATAAAATTAAAACTTAATACTTATAAATACCTCTAATTATATTCAATATTCATATCTATTTAAATTTTACCTCACTCTACTCATTCTCCCATACAAACTTGTAGGTGTCCTTTAAAGCTTTAGATTACTATAGATTACCTTGAAGAGGATTAGTGATGGTTTTCACTATTTTAAATAATAATATACAATATAATAATATAAATTATTATTTTTTATTCCTCATATCCATTGTTTAACTCCATGTTAGGTACGCAAAATCATGTTCTACAACTCTTAGTGAGCAGACTTGTAGGTCTCTATTGAGGATAATTGAGATTGCCTATTTGGTGTGGTTTGATATTCATGGCCATTTATAATTCAATAAAATTTATATTTTCATGTATTAATTATAAATTTAATGTCATTTTATTCAAATATTTATTGTATTTTACAAATTTCCTCAAGCCTTATGCACAGGCCTGTAAGTCTTCATTTAGGCTTGTTGATTATCCACTGTGTTACACTAGAGACTTTGCTATTTGATATTTTAAAACCATGTTGTTTATTACAAGAATATGTTCAATAGGATAAGGATATTATTAGTATTTTAGTATCCTTGTTTATCTCTATAAGTCTTAAATCAATGAATGATCCATAATCCCATACCGATATGTATAGTGTATCATATGAGAGTATGATCATTTGAGGCTTGAAGGGATTGCAGGTTTTTTAGGCTTCCTAAGAATAACCTCAAAAAAATTTATATAAATATATGAGGTATATAATATCAAAAATTAATTATTTTTAATGTCTCTTACACAAGAATATGTACAAATGTTAACCTGTAGGTTTATAGACCTAGAGCTTTACATTCCTATTTATTTAGATGATCCAAGCTTGTTTAGGAGTCTTACTATACAATTTTTTCATAAAATTATTTGTATTATACATTTATCTAGTGAAAAAAAAATCCCCAATACATATCAAGATGTCATCCACCCCTACTCTACTTGTAAGCACTTGAAAACCCTTCATTGACCCTGCCTGCAACTCTTAACACCAATAAATAGAGGTTTATCTCTCTCAACTATTAACACATGAAAAAAATGGTTTATAAAGGTGTGATAAGGTTTTTTAAATTTTTTAGGGTCTATATAATATTTATTTTGACACATTTATCTTGAACTTGCACTCAAAATGCCAAAAACTAATCCTTGAGGGTTTTGCTAAGGTTTAAGACCACCTCATGGTCTCAATGATTGTTCATAAAGGAAGGGCCATAAATTTAATAAATATGGAAATGGATTTGAATTAAATTATGACCCCTTACTTTTCCCAATATCTTAGGTTACCACTCCCTCTCCTTTGTATGTAATTACCATATGAAACTGCCCATTGTGAGTCTACCAAGGGCTTGATGGATATTATAATGCAGATTTTAACTTATTTGGATCTAATAAAGCTTTGTATTCTTTAAATTGATCTTATGAAGTTGAAGAGACACCTATATATGCATTTACACCTAAATATGGATCCTTTCTATCTATATAAGTGACCAAAACTTACTTATTTAGAGTGATTCATCCTCTTTTATATGTTTAACTACAAGAATTCATGACTTTGACCAATTCTTGACATTATTCACATTATAAATCTCTTTCATAAGATTGAAAAGTGTGATTTCGCACATATTTCATCTTTTTTAGCTTAATGGTGACCTCACAAGCTTCAAACATCCATTATACTTGAAATATACATTTAAAAACTCTTATTTCAATTAGAATCCCAAGATACACTTTCCTTAAATAGTTATAAAATGCAATATTAGCCTATGTGACATGCTTAAAAGATATTTGATGACCTTAGAGACTTATTTAACTTTGAATCATGCTTGACAATTAGACCACACAAGATGACTTTTGACATAAAGCTTGACCTCATGTCAAGACTCAAAATTTTGACTTGGACATCCCCTAAATCCTATCGACAATGACCCATACAAGAAGTAACTAAGACAAGAAAAAAAAAGTGAGAACAATAAAATTTAATATTTACAAATACCTTAACATATTCTAGTTTACCTTAACATTTACAAAATATGACATATTCTATTTTATACCTATAGATACCTTTGAATATCTTCTTCTCACTCAAGCATACTTTACTAAAGGACTAATGCATCATTTCATGACCCAAGATATAACTTATCATGATGAATTTTTAGACCACTTTAGTACACACTATGAAACCTTAAAATATTCTAATCAATACCTTCATTAAATAATAAGACTATCATGAAACCTCATGAAGTAAGAATAATACATCAAAAGACATGAGATGTATATCAAAAAAGTTAGGAGACATGAAAGTAAAGTTTTGAACTATAAGGGTTGACATTTTTATCCTAGGAGAAAAATGGTCAATAGTTTGGCAATTCATATGGGTAATATTCTTGAAGTGATAATAAACCAATATAATTTTCCTTCCATTGGGAAATGAAGTCACTTAAAATCAGCTACTGACTAATATGGTACCTTAACCTTAGCTATAAGACCCTTGGACAAGCAAAGATAATGGATTTACCCTCCAAAACACATAAAGGCAAAGAACAACACACATAACAAGACAACACATATGTGTTATCAAATCACTTAGGAAAAATAAAACATAAGGAACCTACTATGTACAACTAACCTAAACATATCTTCTTCCTCCTAGATCAAAGATGATTTTTTTAAGATATTTTTCTCCATGAAGTGGAAAATGGTATAATGCAAGTTGCCTCTTGGAACTTGATCTTTTTGTATTTACCATCCTCTTGATTTTCAATATTATTGGTATATTATCAAGTGAATTCACAAAAGTAATCAATTCACCTCTGAAGACAACCTCATCTTGTGCTTCAATACTTACCTTATGTTTTTCCTTGATCTTGAAGAGAGCCTTACCAGTGATCACATTCTGAATTATAGGAACAATTATAACCTCATATAATTATGCTCCATCTAGTAATTTTTCATGGGCCTTTATGACATCTTGAGTGACATCATGTTGTTTTTCAACTATTAAAATTTCATCAAACTCTTTAATAAGTTCTACATACTCATTTCAAACTGCACCATAGTATTCAATAGATATGTCTTGTTCAACCTCATGAGAATGATTTCCAATAGGAAATTTACCTTTGTAAAGGACATAAATCTATTCAAAATACTCAATCTACTATTGCCTATCCTCATTTGGATCCTTTATTTTTTCAATTTGAATCAGGCCAAATTTAATAGCATCCTTTTTTTTCTCTTTAAGAGTTATAGGGCTATAAATAATATTGAGCCCCTCTATGAAGTCATGATGTAATTGGGAGTCATCCTCTTCATGTTCAACCTCTTACATTCTATCAATCACTTCAAATTCATCCAACATCTCATCATGTAATCTTTATTCAAGCTCACCTTCTTGTTCATTTTTCAAAATTTATTTTCCCCTTTATTCACCAAGAGGGGTGCCAATTAATATCTCTTCCGCATACACACTTGAGCCAATCTCTCACACTCTCTTTAAGACTCAATTGTATCTTCAAATTCCTCATCTATCCTTTATATAATAGTCTCATATTCAAGAAGAGAGATGGTGGGAGGGAAAGGGACTTAAATTGTTTGGGAGGGGGTATAAGGCAAGGAAGGTTCCTCATGAATAAGATTTAGAGTCTTGAGAGCAATGGGATCATCTAAGGACTCTCAAAGGGGAGGGAAATATTTTTGTTAAGAATTCTTCATTTTACTCCTTCCACTTGGAAATTACCTTATAAAATTATGAATTATCTTCATCCTCATGGATAACTTAATCTTTAGGGATGGGTGGGGATCAAGAGGAGATATAAGAAGGTTTAGTCTCTTAAATAAGTATATGAGTTTTCTCTTGATTCCAACCAAGGAGCTCCCTTGGCTCAACTTGAAGATGGTAAATGACTTCATAAGGATAAAGACACAATAAGGTTGGAAGAGATACAAGAGGTATCTTGAAATATCTAATCCAACTTACTTTTTTGCCTCTCCCAAGTCCTTATCTTATGTAATATAAATTTACACAAATCACTCCTCTCTAATAGATCATTATAGGATATATATATAGATCAAAAAATCCTAATAACTTCCTCATATTGAGGAGTTGAGAAAATCATTTTTTCATAGGCTAGTATCCTATTCTCCATCTCATCCATTTCATCTTGATAAGCTTGGAAAGATAGTGGAGGAGGGGGAGGAAGATAACATGATTGAAGACAATGTTATTCATATACATCATCATAGTCACATGAGGGATAATCATAAGATTGATATGGATCCTAAGGAGGATAAGGGTCATACTCTTGACAATAAGGAGGGTAACAAGCTTGATAAGGATATTGAGGTATATAGTTAGAGTCATATGAGGGGAAATTAGGACAATTATAGGACTAATATGGCTCATGATAAGACTGATAAGGGTCATAATAAGGTTGATAATGAGTACTATAGGCTTGAGAGGCCTCATCATTTTGAGTGAAATTTAAATATACTTCAAACTCATCAATAAAAACCTCCTCAAGATAGTGAATTGAATATACAACTTACTTTGAACAAGTGATTGGGCTATTATAACTAGATGATTGCACTCAAAGTCACCATTGATGTTTGTTGAATGCATCTAAAGGTTAAAATGTCCTAGTTTGGGACATGTCCTACTAGATGTGCCAAAAATGTTATAGCTAAAAAGTTCACCCTTGAGAGGATGTTTCAATCCTTCTCACTTGATATATATAATGAGATTAGTCCTAGGTTGTGGGTAACCTCTAATTTAACTAAACCTCTAGCTTATAAGGCTAGCTCCCCTTAACTAATTAGGCTTATAATACTAAAATAATATCTTGAATAGGAAAGGGATAAAGATAACATGAAATAAACTTAATTAATGTCATGATACACCAAATTAATTGATCACTACCAACTAGATGCATGTTCACATGTAGACCATGAGACTAATCTGAACATACACTACTCCCAATATGAATCTCTCATATTATCATTTAAATGTGGAGGTTGTGATAGATGTTTAAGCTATGAGGATTTTATGTTCATATTAGTCTCATGGTCTACATGTGCACATACAACTAGTTGATAGTGATAAATAAATTTGTTGCATTACCCCCTTAGTTAAGTTTCTTTCATGTTATTGTTGTCCCTTTGCTTTGAAATCTAGTAGTGTAGTATTATGAGCCTAATTGATACATCAAGGTGAGATAGCCTTATAATCTAGAGGTTTAGCCCACTTAGATTTCACCCATAGCCCAAGACTAATCCCATTGTATATCTTAAGTGAGAGGGCTTGAAACACCCTCTCAAGGGTGCAAATTTGAACTATAACAATTCCTATAACAATATAGATTGGTATGATCCTTACTATACTAATTATGTACAAGATTATTATGATTATGATGATACAAGGCCTATAGAGAGTCATCCCTTTGGTGAGTTCCTTACCATATAGTAACTTTATCCCTTGTCCATATATTCTTTTCTTATCATTAAATATATGTAAAAAAAATTAAAAACTAAATAATTAATAAAATACAAAAATAGCTAAATAAAAATAAAAACATACAAAAATATTTAGCATTTACATTTTTACTAGATTTTTCATATATATATTTTACTTTGTGTTAGTATATATCATATAATTTACTTTATATAAAAACATATATTTCCAGGGTAATTGAGTGTGATATATACATACACTAGATACATGATACATGAGCATATAGATGTTTGACCTTTTCCTCCACCTGCATGACACACTACATTGGGGGAATCCTCTTTATTAATCATGATTGATATAGGTTACATTATTTTATGATAACTTTAGATTATCATGTTTCCCATATATTTTAATTATTACACATGTCTATACTCATGTTTACATCTTACATGATGTGCTCCATATGTTATGCTACAAGACAGTTTTATACCACATGTATGTAGGGAATCGTATGTTATGATTATGTTGGTTTATTATATTTTTCACTTATTCATATTATGACTTGAGTGTAGTTATTATTTACTACATTTTTTTTAAAATACAAAATTTCAACTTGTTCTTTGTTTATTGATCATAATGACACTGAGTAATATCTATTTGATGTGCATACATTTTAACATGTCCTCACCTTGAGTGTGCACCATTTTGACATGCCCCTTATTTTAAGTATCCTTAGACCAATTTTGAATCACACTGAGTGTTATTTTGATTGTTCTTGATTATTTTTTGGGCTTATACTTGTTACTTCTAGATGTTCCATGATATTTATCATGCATCTTAGGGGATTTTGTGATTGGATACTATGAGCTTCATTGATATATCTAAGTAGAGAATGATACCACTATATGATTAATTAGTACATGATATATATATATATATATATATATATATATATATATATATATCATGGCTATCTTATCATTCTGATATAAGGTGGCTATTAGTTGCATTCTCTTGATCTCAAAAGGGGGTATTCATTAGGGACATGTAATAGATACATGAATCCACACACATGTAGTTAGAAATTTTTATATAATTTTATGTAGTTTACATGATATATATATACATTTGGGATTTGATGTTATGAATTTGGAATCAATTTTTATATAATTGGAACTTAGTTTTTAAAAATTGATACAAATATTATATATAGTTTATGGAGCAAAGGTTACATTTTGATAGATAGTTTAGCTTGAGACACATTAGAGGTGCATATGCCATGAAAAATTAAAAAATAACTTATACATATTTAAATTATACATCACTTAGAATATATTTATGATGGGTCATTAACAATATTCATTATTTTCTCACCACATAATGCCTTGACTTTTCTAAGACACATTGACTAATAACTTACCTATTTATAGTAGTTATCTCCCTTAAGTAGTATGGTATAGACTCAATGTCTTAAATGACTTTAGAATTAATCCCATTTTCATGTTAATATGGTTCTACCACTTGACCTTGGCTAAATTGGATATATATTATTAAACTTGTGTTGTGTGATTGAGTTTTAGTGATCGCAATGGCCTTAACACAACTTTCCCTTGCACTAGATTGGGAGGATGATCACCCTTAGATTCCCCACTTCACATATATAAGTTTCATTTGTGAACCTGTCTCTTCAATGCTTCATCATGGAATATTAATTAAGAAATAAAAGTAACAAGGGGCCGAAATGGTTTCATCAAAACACAAGTGTATTCTTTCCTTACTCTCTTTACTTCCAAGCATTCAAATTATTAAATTTATAGATTATATGCACTACTTACACTGTAACATGTTCTTGGTTGTATGCAATGCATAAAAAACAAAATCAAATGGTGATAAAACAAAATGAAGGTGTGCTTACACCAATATACACATTTATTTCCTTTAACCTACTAATTTCATCTTTATGCATTACTAGATTCAAGGGTAGACAAATGTAAATAATAAAATATGATTTTACATGACATACTAGTCTTGTACACTTGAAAAATAAAAATCATGGATAAAACCTTTAGTTTATGATCTTATATTTTTTTAAAGGATCATTTTCACCATCTCATTGTGCCTAATTATTTATCATATAGTCCAACCCTACCATTATGATTACATAGACCACATATAGCCTACAGTCTAAATTTATTTCCTTTAACTTAGTAATTTCATCCTTGTGAATTAATATATTGAAGGAAGGGAAAATCTAGATACTAAAATATTATTCTATATTTAATTATAATATTTTAAACTTTTAAAATACCAATCAAGTCTCAATCCTTCAGTTTATAATGTTACCATTGCTAAAAGGGTCTATGTTTTCCATTTCACTACACCTAATTACTTATCCTATAGTCTAACCTTAACATTATGATGACACAAAAAAAATATATCCTACATAAATTTATATATCCTCAATAATTTTTTACCTTTTAAGAAACTTCCATATAGATTAAGACATTATCATTGATTCTAGTGTACCAAATCTAATGCTAGTGTCTAAAATTTGATGCTAGTGTCTCTACCTTCTAAACAAATATATTGTAAATATCCTAATATGTATGAGTCATCATATTTGTCTTATTTAACCCTATTTTGAGATTATTTAAAAATGTGTGGTATAAATACAAATCAAAGGTAATTAATTATGAATAAATGAAACACATCTCAAGCTCACACTACACTACTTAAAATCATTTTCATAACTAATCTATACTACCTATTCTTCCCCACTTCAAAATTAGTCATAGGAGTAGTATTTTTATAGGTTTGAATCATTCAAAGAGAAACCCATGAGAATAGTTTTTCAATTTTAAATCTAGATAAATACATGTACTCACATATATCATGTTGCATAATTGTTCTCACATAAGCCCACATAATGGGGAAAACCACATCATTCTAAGGCCCTCTTTAGAGTATATGGCTATATATGAAAAAGTCATTGATATAGGTGTATTTGAGGTTAGATAAACTTCAATTTAGCTCAATAACCCTTATTTTTTTAAGGTGACATCCTAATTATATGACCTATAATTTTTATCAAAAGATTGATTTTAGGAACCTGTACACATGCTCTGAACTGATAACCAGTAATGAAAAAATGAACGGTAATAGCTGAAAATTATTGTTACAAAAATGAATATGTATGTTGAGATTTATAGGATAATTTATATCATGATATAATCATTAATCCTATTTCCTATAGTCTAATGTTAGTTTCCCAATTGATAAAAAGATAATTTATAGAATCTAAAAAATCAAGGTGAATCATCACATTGTCTTCTTCTGCACATGTGCCTATCAAATATCTTTGCACATCATTTCATAAACTAAGTGTTATTTATCATTTGAATTTATACTTTCATAATATTATTTGGCATTATATTTTTATATATTTTTCATATTCTTAAATTTAATATATTTATCAGAATATTATAAATATGAATTATTTGACTTGCCTTATTTAGATAGCCTATTCCATTTATGATTAGGTTATTCCCCCTATATTTAAATAAAAAAATGGATAAACACTAAATAGGTAGGTGTAGTTAATCATAAAGTGGATAGGATCAATTTCCATAAGTGTCTAAGCATTCACTAGTATCATCTTAGTAGATTTTGATAGTTTATTTCATGAGTAAAGATATCATGGAGCTATTAGAGAGCATTTAAGTGGACAATACATATTTAGTGAGACATACATAATTTAATATCAGATAAGTTCCTTCTCTCAGTGATTTTTAAATAGTATGTGTAATAAATCTCAATTTATCAATTCAAATTTATGTAGTTTATGTTATATATTATGCATTTTAAATTTTAATAGTTTTGGCTTTTTATATCCACTAAATCCAAAATAAGTTACAACATTCTAGTGAGCCCAAATATTGTCTTGAGCACTAAAAGACCTAGGTTTTTTCCCATAGAGTGTATTCCTTCTTTCTAAGGATTTTATATTTATTCCTTTAGGGTTTTGTTTTTATAATTTATTTCCAATTTCTCATTCAAATATATCTATTTCTTGTAGGTTTTTTAAAATTTTATCTCAAATATTTCAAACCCTAGATTTATATATTTTATCTTATCCTAGGAGTGGGACTTGTGTTGGTATTCCTTTCCATATTATGGTTTTTAAAAATTTATATGTTTGATCTTATGGATTCTTATATTGCTACCCATGTTTTTCATTATGATTACACTAGTGAGTGGAAAAATTTTAATGATTATACTTATGTGAGTAATTATAGTGTTTATGTACATTATGATCATGTTGGTGTGGATGAAGGAAATAATTATGTTTATTATGATTCTATGCATGATGATGTATATGATCAGTATGCTAGTGATATTTCTTTGTGAATTGCTAGTGAATGAGAAGTAAGTCAAGTTAGTTTTATAATTCAATATATTGACCTTCCTTCCACTTATTTACACCTTTAAAATAGTAATGAAGTATAATAAAAATAAAATAAAAATGAATTAAATAACATACTTCTTGATCCTATTATAATTCTAACTAAGAAAGATAATATAATAAAGAAATGGATAGATGATTCCATTTATTTAATGGACATAGATATCCTTAAACCCATATTTTAGACTTTTCATGTTCTATTAGATACTATTCATAAAATGGAGTGAAATTAATAAAAATAATTTAGTGAAGTTTAACATGTCAAGCCTTAAATTTAGTTTCATGATTTAAATAGTGGTTCTATATCTCTTTCTTGAAGATATAAGAATATTTATTATCGCATTTCACCAAAAAATTGAGGCCCTAGGTTAATATTGGAACACATTCAAAACCTTCAAAAAATACAAGATGAATCCATAAAGAATTACATTTTAAGACTTAAAAATACATTATATTTCTTGATATATCAACCAACCAATTTAGATATCAATTCATATCTATACAATGAATTTTATCTCCATTTAATGAAAAATAATTCTATCATGTTTGTATTTATATTTAATGAATTTACTATGACATAATTTATTTTTAAGGTGATATATTTCAATCACATAGTCTCTTTGATGATACTAAAAGTTACCAAAACACAACAAATTCAAGGATCAGAAATGAATTTTCACATTAAAAAAAAATCTAAAAGTAAGGCAATTGGCTATAAGGAAGATCTTGTAATTCATAAGAAAAAAAATCAAATGAGTTATAAACCTTTAAATGTGCATCAACTTATCTTATTTCATTAATTTAATGATAATATAAGTACCATTTTATGAACACACATTGTTATTAAGTTGATTAAATTTCATTCTAATCAACATTGCAATGTATCTAATTTAATGAGTGGGGGAAAGATAATTTTGTAATTATAATCATAAAATGAAAATAGAGATAAAAACTTTTATGAATTACAAATATGAATTGATTTTTTTTGGATAGGTGTTTTGTTACATTTGAACAATATCAAAACACTCCTACAATATTGGATTATTTATTTTCCTCTAGTTCACAATTAATAAGGTTGATGTACCCTAAGAAGTTTATAAAGAGGAACCAATTGTCATTCAAGATCTTATATCATATGAATATGTAAAATTAGTTTCATTAATGATAATGTGTAATAGTATACATGGTCAATTTATTTTATTAATAAAATTGGATATGAATAATTTTGACTATAACATACAAGCACTTATGAGGATGTAATACAACATATTAATATACCATTTTATATTGGGATTAAAATAATGGAAATAGTATTTTATGTGATATATAGTTTACATAATTTTATACAATACTTGGAAAATCATGGTTACAACAAATGGGGGAAATGTTGGATGATATAAATAGTTTCATTGATGATAAGGTGCAATAGTATACATGGTCAATTCATTTTATTAAATAATTTAGATATGAATAATATTCATTGTTACATACAAGTACTTATGAGTATGTAATATGACATATTAATATACCACTTTATCTTGGACCTAAAACAATGGAAATAGTATTTTATGTGATATATAGTATTACATATTTTAATGCAATACTTTGAAAATCATGGTTACAACAAATGGGGGAAATGTTGGATGATATAAAAAAGATTATTTTATTGGATTTATAAGGTGGTTTGATTACATATTAGAGAGATATAAAATTTGAAAATAAAAATATTAAATATAATGCTATTACATCTCAAAACATGAGATTATTGGTACCAAAGTAAAGTAAACAAAATACAAATAATGAAATTAAGCAAGCAGTGAATATTCTTGTTACATATGAAGAGAAAGAAAAGATAGATTATTAGACTATTACCACTATTCAAGTATAAATACATATAGATTAAGCATTGGTATATAATTAAAATGAAAGTGTTCCTCAAATCTTAGTTTCTAATGTATACCCATATGATCTAATTACTTATGAGTTACATAATCTCACTCCACATAGGCTAGGGTGTGAAAAATATCCATTTGACACACAATGTTTTATAGAATGATTTTAAATAATAGTTCATCTCATTTGAAGATAAAAAAAAGAAATGACATATGACATGAATACTAGTTGAATAAAATAAAAGGTAATCCAATGAATCACTTACCAAATTTTGTGTAGTTGGTTATATGTATCTAACTAAAAATATGAAATATGATTGGAATGTCATGCATACATTATGGGATGTATCTTATTGTTATGAATATGATATAAAACTTATATATTAGTATCACATTAATGGGATCATTGGTTGGCATGAGAATATTTAAATTTTTAAAATTAAAAAATGTAAATTTTTTTAAATTTAATACACACACACACACACACACACACACACACACACACACACACACACACACACACACACACACACACACACACACACACACACACACACACACACACACACACACACACACACACACACACACACACACACACACACACACACACACACACACACACACACACACACACACACACACACACGCGTACACACACATGCACACACGCACGCACACAAATACATATACATATATATGCATGCACATGTGTGTGCATACACACACACACACACACACACACATTTAAAATTTTAAAAATTAGGACCTATGCATGATTTATTTTGCTATTTACATGATTTATTGATGTTATTTATCATATATACATGTTATATTACATATCCATTATCTATGCACATTATTTTCATGGTATACATGAGTGGGATGTATGAAATACAAGTTATATATTAAATGGACATTCATATGTGAGAGATTTATTACACCCAAAGGTCTACCTACACTAGGAGCATCTTCATACATTGTATAGTTTATATATTTATATGATCCTTAAATTTATAATATTGAGATACATAGCTATGCATACATAACTTATTCTTATGTAAACTATTTAGGGTGATATTCCTTATGGATATGATGATTTTATATATATGATGATATCATGGATTGATTGTGTATGTTAACATTACTTTTTCTATGCATTTTTTATGCTAATGATTATTAGATGGTGTGATCATTTATTCTATATTACATTATGTGATGATTGATTTGAATTATATTTCATATTCATTATTTGTCCATTGATATGTGTTATATATTTTTTATATGAGTGCATTGATTATGTTTTTTCACATCATGTATCACCTATGATTGAGGATCCTATAGCTTATGTCATGGGCATGATGTGTACATCAAGTTAGATTCATGTCAAATTAAAGTAGTGTATAAAGTGTTTGTGTACATTTTAATCATGATTTTTTTCCCTATAAGTTCACATTTAAATTTTTTTAAGCTTATTTCCATGAGTGTTATAATGTATTATTCTATTGTGTGCAATTCCATGATTTTTATCATGTGTATTTTTCATGGCTTACTGTTGAGTGATTTTTTCTATGTGGCTTGTTATTATGTGCATAGTTTATAAATCTACATGGCATGACACTTTTATGCACATTTCCTTGAATTATATGTTTTAAATGTGTGTGAGTGATCAAATATTTTTATGATGAAATGTATTATCATGTTAGCACACATGCTTTAAATGATTAGATTATTTTATATAACTTGATGTGTATAACCCTTTTATTTTGATATGAGTGATTCTTAGGCATCATCCCTCACTTGAAAATTGGGTATACAATGGGGTTTCCTAAGATATGTAAACTTTTATAGATAGATAATTCATATTTAGGTCATAATAAATGATTCAAATTGGTTTCAAATTTAAATTAGTAAATTGGCATATTAAGGCATATGCCTAGGATTTTAAATGATCACAAGAGATAATTTAAAAATTATATGATATTTGAGAAATAATATATGGGTCTAATTATGAGGATTTGTTAGATTACATGGATTAAATTGAGCAAGATTTTCAAATTGATCAGATTGATTAGATTAACATACATATTATGACATTATATATCACTTAAGGTATATATGGATCATATGAGAGGTATGAATTGTGTTCATGAAAACCATTTTATAATTATATGATGAGTTTTATGGTACTAAATAATCAATTTGAGTCTAAAATCCATTTATAGTAGTTGATTTATATTTTTAATTTATAAACATTTAACACTCACCACTTCAATAAATCATGCAAGTGAATTACATGATCACTATATGCATCAAGTGATATTATCGAGTCATAGCTCAATTAGTTATGAAAAGGTGTCATACATTAACTATTTTGTTCACCATTTTTGGTATAATCATAAATCATTTTTTAATAACATGCATGCATATAATATATAATATAAAAAAATTATATACTTTAAAAATAGATATAATAAATTCGTGGAACCATATATATACTAAACACATAAATCAATTCATATACAAAGCATAAAGATAACCATTTGATAATCTTGTATCTTCTCATTAAGATTGACAAAGTTACATATATGATAATTCAATTATTTTAAAATAATGGATAGATCAATATCATTCACCATCAAAGATAACACAATAACCTAAGTTTTAATGACTTCATAATACAATAGTGTAATTGTATCATTAGAATGAAAAATTTTCAATATTTTCACTAAGTTGTAAAACACTAGTAAAACAATCACAAATACTAAAACCTACACCTAATACCTCATGAGTAAGTAATGAACATGGCAATAATTCTAAAAATTCAAACAAACATAATGTAATCCTTCATTAGAACTCATATTTGTTGGGATTTGGCTCATATGTAGTTATAAATGGTCATTATTAATGCCAATTTCATGAGGACACACACACACACACACACACACACACACACACACACACACACACACACACACACACACACACACACACACACACACACACACACACACACACACACACACACACACACACACACACACACACACACACACACACACACACACACACACACACACATAATCTATGGACCATATTGAGTTGATTATAAGAAGAAAGTTGATGAACAAGTTAGCACGATAAAAACTAAGGCTTTACTATAACTCTTGAAATGATGAATTATAATGTAAAGGGGTCTATTTATAATAAATATGGATCAAGGAGGACCCTTCATCTTTAAATCAAGATGAATGGTTGAAAATGAGTCCTCAAATATGTACATGGATCAACACATTTATCACTAATGTGATCCCTTAATCTCAATAAATATGAAGGGTGAAGTTTGATATTTGATAATATAAAATAAGAATTATATAATCCATTCATCCTGTTTCCAATATTAAGGGTGGAGGATCCTCCTCAAAATATATTGTGAGAGTCATTATGGGCCCATCATCTTGTTTCCAAGGTGAAGGGAGGAGAATTATCCCTAATAAAAGAACATGGATAACCAATGTGGGCCATTCATCTTATTTCCAAGATAAAGAGTTATGAATACTCCCTAAAATAATTCATAAGATTCATTATGGACCCTTCATCTTTTATTCAAGATGAAGGGTGGAGAATAATATTGTACATTAATTTACTTATCAATTTAATTGTCTCATAAAAGAATATTACATAGGATCTCAAGATCCTTTCTTTAAATTAAGATGCCCAATTGGAGAAAAACATAGGAATTAATTAATTGAAATAATTATAATTCTATTTTTAGTAAAATTATAATTATGATAATGATTTAGATAAGGGGAATTAATAGAATTAAGTGATCAAATAAGGGAAAATTTATTGAATTGACCATAAAAAAGTAATTGAAAAAATAAATTGACCATAGTGGATAATTGAATAGATAAATTGATCATAGGATGATGATTGAAAAAATATAATATGGTTAATTGGTTTATCTAAAGATGACTTGATATTAATTCAAACAAGTATAATAGATGAACAAATTATTTCAAACCATATTATGTGTAATTACAAGAAGTTGTTATATTTTGTAATTTGACATAGAAATGGTAAAATTAGATTGTTTACATTTTCCCCTATTTGAGAATTCATTGTGATATGTAGATTAATTAACATATTCTCAAATAATAATCAATGAAGAAATGTGGATGAAAAATTATACATTGAAATAATGGATGTTGTAATTTTTTCATTCCTAATTGACAGGTGCAAGAGATTGAATGAAAAGATAAAGATATGATTGAGATTAAATTGCTTATAAATGATGCTCCATTGAGAGGTAATGAAAGGATGAAATACATGGATGGGATCTCAAAAAATATAGGAGTAAGCTATAATAAAATATAATATTAATACATAGACAAGAGTATTCTAATTGATTTCATGCTTACACACTTTGATTTCTAATGATGATGAATTGATTTGCCACATGAAAGGTAGAATTGGGAAGGAAACATACATAAATAATTCGCACACTTTTAATTATCCCAAATATGTTGAAATATATAGTCTTATGCATGATCTATAAGTTATCTCTCAAACTTGAAATTCTGTGATAACTTCTGGATGAAGCTATCTCTCACTTTGGCAATAGATCAGCTGATATTCCACAGCCTCTTAATTGCACACACTGAAGAGGAACGTTCTCCAATGCAAATGGAATCCTTGAACCCTAGGCTCAGTCTTCACAGAAGAAATTCTCAAAATCAATATCAATATTCAATAGCATAATGAACAATGGCCTCCATGAGAAACCCTTATACCCTCAAAAGATATGCTTGCCCTAATTAGGGTTTCTTAAATTAGAATTAGGGTTTCTAATTAAAAATAGGCTAAATAATTAATATTTGATTAAATCAATCAAATATTAATATCTCCCTCAATACATGTCGGATCCACGAACCGATCGAAGCTAGTGAATCAGGGAGTGATTCCGCACATAACCATACCATAATAAAGGCACTCCGCTGCATATCAAATATCCCTAAAAAGTAGGAGCTCAGGCCAAATGTGTCTGAAATACCCTGAATGAAAATCAAATGTAGAAATCCTGTGAATCAAAGTCGAGCCAAGCTCCATTATGACCCTCTATCCATCTTATTAGCCTACGAAGGTCGTATAATAGGCTAACCATCATGTCTGTCAATGTCCACGAAAAAGGGGACATGACAATCCGCCCCTCCAAAAATTGCTTGTCCCCAAGCAATCTTGGAACAATGAACTACTCGATCCACCTGGATCCCAAATGTAGTTATGCTCTGCACCGCTGTGAATCAATGTGAGTACCTAAAATATCGACAAAAGTAAAACAAAGAGGAACCCATAATCAAATTGGCGAACACAACTCAACCAATCTCTGAAATCACAACTGCCCTGGATGTGTCGATACTGTAGGCTGTGTAATTGGCAACTGCAAATTCCATCTACAAAAGATGGTGTTAATCCATCCCATAACTGATCCCTCTGTAAAGGCGGTACAACCAACTGTACCATACTATCAAATGTGTGAGAAGAATCAATATGGAGACTCGACTCCACTGGTATCCCAAACTCCTCAGAATCAGGTACTCCCAAGTCTTGAATATGTGTGTGAGCCTCAACCACATGCTCCTCATAAGCAGCTATAGCATCATACTCATCATCCACACTCAGTGTACTAACATCTGAGTACACCTCCACACTCTGAATGCAAGCATCAGACTCATCCTCACTGTCTAACTCCTGAGATAGACTCACCTTAAGACAAAGCTCATCCACAACATCCTCAACTACTCCTACCTGTGAAGATAATGTAGATAAATCATTACCTGAAGATGTGTTAATATCTCCCTGTACTGGATCAACATGACTGTCAAACTCATCATGCAAGTGGCTACATGTCATAGGGAAAGCACTACGATCCTTGGGCCTATTAATTAGATTCTTTAACCACATACAAGCTCTAGGTGAGACATTTCTCCCTTTTGTCCAGACATACCATAAATCTTCTGCCAAGAGTTTGGAAATTTTATCCTCCTCCTCAAACAAGATTGTGAACATAATAGAGTGCATTGATGCCAATATATTGATGCCAATATCTTGTCATGTCCCCTTTTTCGTGGACATTGACAGACATGATGGTTAGCCTATTATACAACCTTCATAGGCTAATAAGATGGATAGAGGGTCATAATGGAGCTTGGCTCGACTTTGATTCACAGGATTTCTACATTTAATTTTCATTCAGGGTATTTCAGACACATTTGGCCTGAGCTCCTACTTTTTAGGGATATTTGATATGCAACGGAGCGCCTTTATTATGGTATGGTTATGTGTGGAATCACTCCCTGATTCACTAGCTTCGATCGGTTCATGGATCCGACATGTATTGAGGGAGATATTAATATTTGATTGATTTAATCAAATATTAATTATTTAGCCTATTTTTAATTAGAAACCCTAATTCTAATTTAAGAAACCCTAATTAGGGCAAGCATATATTTTGAGGGTATAAGGGTTTCTCATGGAGGCCATTGTTCATTATGCTATTGAATATTGATATTGATTTTGAGAATTTCTTCTGTGAAGACTGAGCCTAGGGTTCAAGGATTCCATTTGCATTGGAGAACGTTCCCTCTTCAGTGTGTGCAATTAAGAGGCTGTGGAATATCAGCTGATCTATTGCCAAAGTGAGAGATAGCTTCATCCAGAAGTTATCACAGAATTTCAGGTTTGAGAGATAACTTCACACAGAAGTTATCACAGATATTCCAGGTATTTATTGCTTTATGTTTTGATTCAATAAATTATACAGCTAGAGATCTACTGAGCTAGAGACATATATTTCAGATCAGGGGTTGAAAATAGGGAAGTGGTGCTTAATTTGTGGCCGTACAGAATCCGTACGGGTTCGTACAGATCAGTGTAGGAACTGACATCGGCAGACAGAGGGTTTCAGTGACCGACATCGGTCGACTGAAGACCGACGTCGGCAGAAATCCGACCGGCAGAGACTGACGTCGGCGAGATATCGACCGACGACGGTGACTGTGTGTCGACACAGAAGGGCCGAGACTTTCCAGAACTCAATTTGCACTTCCAAATTTGCAAAGCCAGGGTTTTCAAGACTGTATTTCATATTTATATGCATATTAGAGGACTGCAATTGTAATAATTTAGAAGGACAAGTGATACAATCTGTAATTTGTTATTAAGAGACTATATTATTGTGATCTTTCTGAATTTATTCAACAGCGATTATATCTTGGTTCAGATTTTTTGTGTTGCTATATTTCCTGTTTAGAAGGGGATATCACAGTGGTATCAGAGCTTTGGTCTTTGGTATCAGAGTTTTTTGTGCAGATAAGAGAGCCCCTAAAAAGGGACATCACAGTGGTATCAGAGCTAAATTCCTGCCATCCTATTGGGCACATCAGAACTAATGTCTTGCCATCGTGTTGGGTAGTTCCAGGTTCAATTCGATTATCAGTATGGCTCTAAGAGGGGTCAAAGATTTGGAAGAGATCATGCACAATGTAAAGAAGAAATTAGATCATCCATTTCAGCAAGCAGATGACACTCTAAAAATTTTGGAGGAGTTGGACACTTATTTAGGCAAGGTTGAGCATTCAAATACTTATGAGATGCAAACAGCGTTATTTCCAGCATTTGATTCGTTGGTGAAGCCCCGATTATTGAGACATCATGATGAGGTGGTAAGACTTGCAGCGCTCTCTTACATTAGTGAAATGATGAGGATCATAGTTGGCTTTGATTTTCATGATGATCAGATTATGAGAGAGGTACTTTATGCCATGGTAAAAAGCTTCGAAAAGTTGGATAACATTAGAGACCCTCATTTCTCAAGGAGGGCAAGATTACTTGAAACATTTGCAAGGTATGGATTTGAAAACGTTATGATGTTAGTAGGTTGTATTGGTGAAATTCGCATGATGTTTAAAATATTTTGGAATATTTTAGATGAGTTTCATTCTAGAAATATATTGGCATCAATGCACTCTATTATGTTCACAATCTTGTTTGAGGAGGAGGATAAAATTTCCAAACTCTTGGCAGAAGATTTATGGTATGTCTGGACAAAAGGGAGAAATGTCTCACCTAGAGCTTGTATGTGGTTAAAGAATCTAATTAATAGGCCCAAGGATCGTAGTGCTTTCCCTATGACATGTAGCCACTTGCATGATGAGTTTGACAGTCATGTTGATCCAGTACAGGGAGATATTAACACATCTTCAGGTAATGATTTATCTACATTATCTTCACAGGTAGGAGTAGTTGAGGATGTTGTGGATGAGCTTTGTCTTAAGGTGAGTCTATCTCAGGAGTTAGACAGTGAGGATGAGTCTGATGCTTGCATTCAGAGTGTGGAGGTGTACTCAGATGTTAGTACACTGAGTGTGGATGATGAGTATGATGCTATAGCTGCTTATGAGGAGCATGTGGTTGAGGCTCACACACATATTCAGGACTTGGGAGTACCTGATTCTGAGGAGTTTGGGATACCAGTGGAGTCGAGTCTCCATATTGATTCTTCTCACACATTTGATAGTATGGTACAGTTGGTTGTACCGCCTTTACAGAGGGATCAGTTATGGGATGGATTAACACCATCTTTTGTAGATGGAATTTGCAGTTGCCAATTACACAGCCTACAGTATCGACACATCCAGGGCAGTTGTGATTTCAGAGATTGGTTGAGTTGTGTTCGCCAATTTGATTATGGGTTCCTCTTTGTTTTACTTTTGTCGATATTTTAGGTACTCACATTGATTCACAGCGGTGCAGAGCATAACTACATTTGGGATCCAGGTGGATCGAGTAGTTCATTGTTCCAAGATTGCTTGGGGACAAGCAATTTTTGGAGGGGCGGATTGTCATGTCCCCTTTTTCGTGGACATTGACAGACATGATGGTTAGCCTATTATACGACCTTCGTAGGCTAATAAGATGGATAGAGGGTCATAATGGAGCTTGGCTCGACTTTGATTCACAGGATTTCTACATTTGATTTTCATTCAGGGTATTTCAGACACATTTGGCCTGAGCTCCTACTTTTTAGGGATATTTGATATGCAGCGGAGCGCCTTTATTATGGTATGGTTATGTGCGGAATCACTCCCTGATTCACTAGCTTCGATCGGTTCATGGATCTGACATGTATTGAGGGAGATATTAATATTTGATTGATTTAATCAAATATTAATTATTTAGCCTATTTTTAATTAGAAACCCTAATTCTAATTTAAGAAACCCTAATTAGGGCAAGCATATCTTTTGAGGGTATAAGGGTTTCTCATGGAGGCCATTGTTCATTATGCTATTGAATATTGATATTGATTTTGAGAATTTCTTCTGTGAAGACTGAGCCTAGGGTTCAAGGATTCCATTTGCATTGGAGAACGTTCCCTCTTCAGTGTGTGCAATTAAGAGGCTGTGGAATATCAGCTGATCTATTGCCAAAGTGAGAGATAGCTTCATCCAGAAGTTATCACAGAATTTCAGGTTTGAGAGATAACTTCACACAGAAGTTATCACAGATATTCCAGGTATTTATTGCTTTATGTTTTGATTCAATAAATTATACAGCTAGAGATCTACTGAGCTAGAGACATATATTTCAGATCAGGGGTTGAAAACAGGGAAGTGGTGCTTAATTTACGATCGTACAGAATCCGTACAGGTTCGTACAGATCAGTGTAGGAACCGACATCGGCAGACAAAGGGTTTCAGTGACCGACATCGGTCGACTGAAGACCGACGTCGGTAGAAATCCGACCAGTAGAGACTGACATCGGTGAGATATCGACCGACGACGGCGACTGTGTGTCGACACAGAAGGGCCGAGACTTTCCAGAACTCAATTTGCACTTCCAAATTTGCAAAGCCAGGGTTTTCAAGATTGTATTTCATATTTATATGCATATTAGAGGACTGCAATTGTAATAATTTAGAAGGACAAGTGATACAATCTGTAATTTGTTATTAAGAGACTATATTATTGTGATCTTTCTGAATTTATTCAACAGCGATTATATCTTGGTTCAGATTTTTTTGTGTTGCTATATTTCCTGTTTAGAAGGGGATATCACAGTGGTATCAGAGCTTTGGTCTTTGGTATCAGAGTTTTTTTGTGCAGATAAGAGAGCCCCTAAAAAGGGACATCACATCTTATGCATGATCTATCTTGAGTAGGAATTTACATGCTTGATTTTCCCCAAATAAAGTGAAATCTATGAGCTTGGAATGATGATGCACCCAAACAAGATGGATAATTGATGAGCACCAAATAGGGAAAATTGAGTGATTGAATTGATTTATGGGAAAACATATATCAATTATTTAACTTGTTTAAAAATATAATGATGATACAAATTATCTAAACTTGACAATTTGACACAAATATGTGTGTTGATGGTATAACAATGGTAGAAGCCACAAACAAGTGAGAACACAAGAATGCTCAATGTGATGAGAGACCGAAGAAAGGAAAAATAAGATAATTATTTAAGAATTACATTATTATATTATAATAATATGTATGTTAATAATAATAAAATAAGGGTGGTTGAGATGACCTTATAAACTTGTTGGTAGTGAACACTGCTTACATAGTCTAAAAAGACCTCATGTTGATGTAGTTTTCCAAAAAAATGGGAGAGAAAATTATGATGAATGAACTATATGAATATAATAATAATGGTTGGTCAATGTGTATGAAACTATTATGACTCTCTTTTATATTATTCTTTGGATATGCACATCAATATTATCATATATGTATCCAGAATGTTCAGTCAGTATGATTTGATCATGGAAAAATATGATGATTTGAATTGATAAATGATGACCAAGATGATTGGATTTGATAATAAATGTATTGATTGATGTAATTGACATGTAAACCATTTTTAAACTTGATTTTAATATTGTATATGATAGTATGCATCATGATATAAAACACCATGTTGAACTTTCTATAATATGTCTAAGGACTAATCTTTGATCCAATATATAATTGGAAAAAATGAACCAATGACAAAAACCATGATGATAATGCTGATGTATGCTTTTGGATGGACTCAAGTACAAGTGCATGATAAGAGACACCATGATGATGACCTAATTGGTATAATGTATTGAGTCAAGATAATACTAATAAAAGAAAACAAACAAGAAAATAAGAAAACACACAAATAGGAAAAAAAAAGAAACAAAAAACAATCTTGTCTTCAATCAAGACTAATTCCACATGATATGCTCAATGATAATTACATTTGGAATGGATGCCCCCAAGTAAGGATACATGTAAGTAGAATAAGTGGGAATAAGACATCCCAAAACTAGGTACACTCTTAAACTTACACTAAATAGGGTGGAATCGATGAGCTTGATTTAGAATGATTTGATTTGACCTTACCCTAATAGGGAGTATTTTGGAATAATACATCCCTAGGATTTAATAGTGATCAAGGATATTTAACTAGACCTAAGACAAGACAATTTTTTTTAGATTTTGGTGGTTGTATATCTCTTTTAGAGATTTTAACATTTTCTAATTTTTAAGATGTTTTAATGTTATGAATGTTTAGGATTTTATAAAAAACTAAATATTTTTAAGTTTTTGGCATCCTAAATGTAAAATTATGAGATTTAAAATGATTTTACTTGAAAAATGGTGAGAGTGTGAAATTAACTCAAAAAAAGGAGAGAGTATGGAATTAACTCACAAAAAAGTGAGAGAATGGAATTTAACTCACATAATGGTGAGATCATGGAATTAAAATGAACTCAAAATGGTGAGAGTGTGGATTAACTTTTAAAATGGAAAGATCATGAAATAGGAAATTTTATGAGTGTTTGGTATAATATACCCACAAGGTATCACTAACAAAGGGAAAACCTATTCTATAGTGGGATGGGATGTAATAACAAATGATAGGATTGGGATGATCATATTATATAATAATAGATGATAAGTGGATGATGAATATCCAAGGATCATGTCACATGGGAACTAAATATTCAATCATAAAAGTGTCTCTAAATGGATATGCTAAGAGATTTTCCAAAATAGAGCTCAGAATAAATTCCACTATCTTATTAAGAGCAAGATGGGAACAAAAATTTGGACCAGGGTAGGATGAACACAAATATGGTTTGGTAAAATGTAATATGATTAGAATGGAACATATTTTAATTCATAAAATTATGCCCCCAAGTGTCAAGGTACTTTTAGAAAACAAATTATTTACACATGACACCAAAAACATGGTTTTCATCATAGTACTTGCCTAAGGTACCACAAACATGGTTTTCACTACTAGATGAATTATTTATCTTTATCATTTGATTTGATTTGATTTTTTTTCAATTTTTTTTAATTTTTGGCATCTCAAATCAATGGAGGATTACAATATGAACAATGTTGAATGTTTGATTGCTAACCCATACTGATTCTAAAATAGCTTCTCTAATATAATTTTTTTGTTGATGTAGGTTATACTGGTGTTGTTGTGATATTCATTGGTTGTTGATTATACTTCCTTCAAACCTATAAAAAATGTATATTCATAGTCTCTTTGAAAAATAGTGTTTCTAGGGAGTGTTTAAATGAATAGGTATTATATAAATGATCTAATTAGATAATGGAATATAAGTCTTGAATGAATAATGAGATCACAATGAATTTGTTGGTGAATAATGAGATCACAATGAATAGGTATATTTGAATAATGAGATCACAATGAATGAATATAAGTCTTATAAGGTTTCACTAAAGGACATTTATAATTCATTTTTATTGTACCTTAGTGACTTAAGTGAGGTTTTGCTAAAGGACTATGAATTTTGGTCTTATCATCTAGCACCTCAAACAAGGTATCACTAGAATATGTTAAGTTTTGACTTTGATTATCACCTAACATATCAAACAAGATTTAATTATGAGATTGTTATTATTCCTAAATTTTATCTTGGATCCCTAGATATTCTACCACTAAATTGTCACCATGAAATAATTTTAACAATGTATGATTTTGTTGATCCCAATCAACATTTGTGGGAGGTGTAATATCAATATAATGGCTAGGATGGTTAATGGTAAAGGTATGTATAATTTCAATGGAAGGTGAAAATATGATGCAATCCTCATAGAGGATACTAGTAAAAATTATTTCAATTTAGAAGGAAGCATCCTCAAAAATCATAGAAGGATCACCGATGTTTTCAAGTGGATCTGAAAGTAGTCTATAACTGATGTCATAAAATCTACTAAGGTATGTTAATTCTGAATTTAATTCAAACTCAAGTGGATCTGATAGAAGTGTATAACTAATGTTATGACATACACTAATATAATTTATTTCTTAAATTGATTTTGACTCAAGAGAATCTAAACCCAATGTTGAGACTAATGTTAATTCTTCTTCTAATGTTAAATCAGATAGTGGTTTTAGAATGTAACCCAATTTTGATATTAGTTTTAAAATAGAATTTGATTCTAATGTAGATGTTGATATTGATTTTAAATCTGATGTGGTACTTAAAATGGAACCTAATTTTGATAATAAATTTGATTTTTCTTTGGATTTAGCCATAAATAACGCTTGATGAATTACATTTTCCATAAGTACCTTTTTCACTGTGCACTTGGAAATGAAGGCTTTGGGTTGAAGGAATTTTTTGAAATTAGGGACTTTAGAGGAAGGGAGACAAATAGACTATTAATTAATAATTGTTTATTCAAATATGGGTTCATTGAATAATTTTTCATCAAATATAGATGCATATTCATATAGAGGCTCTTCAAAGGAAAGTTCATCAAATATAAGAGGATGGTCAAAGGATGACTCATTAGCTGTGGGTGATTCAATGAGAATGTTATAAATAGGTGATTTGACTTGATCTTGACTTGGAAGTGGACTAGTCTGATTATGATGGGAAAATGATCTTGGCATATCCCTAATGAGTAATTATCAAATTTAGGTGTAATTTATATTTAGTGAAATTGGGGTATAAGGTCATATTAAGAAGCAATGAAATATAAGATAAGTTTTGTTTAATCCAAAATAATGAGTCTATTGCATCTTATCTTATAGATGGACTAGGAATTAATGTTTAATAGGACTATTTTGACTCAATAATGATATATCTAAAATCAATAAAACCTTGGACATAAGTATTGAACCCACCACATCGGTTAAGTGAATACCCTTGAATCCTATGATACTTAGAATATTATTCTTTTTAGTACCAATTAGGTTTGGGCTCATTTTTACTAAAAGTCTTATTATGTGGATATAAAAGTATATTTATTGAGACCAATTGGTAAAACATATGTTGCATGGATTAATTAAATGGATTTGGATTTTGACATGAATGTTTTAATTCATAAGTCAAATGGGTGTGAGATAAAGGTATCAAAATGGGTGCCCTTTTGCTAGCATGACCAGGATTAAGTAGGTAAGCTCTGTCAAAATTTATAATGGATGCCATTGAATGAATTGAAAAAGTGATAGAATATTTATTAAAGTATGCCCCCAAGCAAGGATACATGTAAGGGGAAATTTTAGATTCAAATTGGATTAAAGTGAGAGAAAGGATGGATGTCATGACTTCATCATTCCCAATTGTTAGGTGTGGGAGATTGAACAAAAAGATAAAGATATGATTTGAAATAGACCTATCAACATTATTTTTAAAATTGAAATGAATGTTTGACTCAAAATGAGTTAAACTCATAAAATATTGATTATTAATAGTTGATTTTGAATAGACTTGACCAGATCGGACCTAAACTTGGAATAGACTTACATAGAAATGGTAAAATAAATTAGAAATGACTAGAGAAATCTTTTGGACTTGAATAAAGTTGAATAAAAAAGGTGAATAGATTCTCAATTTGAAATTAATTTAGATTTTATAACTTAATAAAAAGACTATAATAGGTTCAAACTCACATGGACAGAGTAACAATATGATTTTAGATAAGAAAGGTGTGGTTTGAGACATAATTTAAACACAAATGGTAGAAAGGACCAATTTAAACTGAGAACATGGATAGAGTAACACTTTTTTATGTAGGTGTATATAAATTATGGCAAATTTTTGACACCATAATTAATTAAGAAAATACTCAATCTAAATACCCTATTTTAGTGACTAGAATAGGATTATCCACATTCATCTAGTCTTTTGATATATTTGTCTTGAGAGATGATAAAATTTTATATTCATTAAATAAATTATTTTATTTATTGGTAGATTTTTTACACCTCCCTTTTCTCAAAATTTTCATACATAAAAAATATCTTGGGGAGATATTAACCTTTGCACCCCTACATCAATAAATGTGTTATAGCCAAAGAGTCTTAACTAATTTTTTCATGAGATTTATATATTTTAAATCCATATAGATTGTTATGAAAGCGTCATGTCCCTTTTGTAACAACTTCACCCATCAATTTCTTAGTGAAGTGTGGTGTTTATAACATGCATGCTTTGAGGATTTATTCAACTTGTTAGGTTAACTATTCAACTAATATTTGATTGAATAACATGCTCAATTTGTATACCCCAATGGATAAGTGGGGTTGGTATGATGATGGGATATGAAACCCCAAGTAAATGTAACCCTAGAGGAGTTGGGAGGAGGTGAAAAAATCCCACTCACTAAACCAAAATAAAAAGGATGGTATTATCATTATGATTCAAGAAACTCCCACTAAGGGTGAGCTAAGAACATAATAGGTAAATATTTAGGATTTAAAACAAATATGATATTTTTATTTCTAAGTCACCTAAATTTGAGATCATATGCACAAAATAGTCAAGAAACAATAAATAATACTTGCATGAAATGAACAAGCTTTAACAAAAAATAAGTTTTCTTAGAACCCAAAAAAATGTGAATTGGTTTTTAAAGTAAAAAAATGAGATGTGAATTGATTTTTTTTTAAAAAAAAATAAATAATGCCGCCCTTTTTTAACCTTCAAGAAAATAAAGTTAGTAGTTTTGTTTGGTGGGTCTTTGACATGCATAAATCTGTAAACAAAATGTCAATAGTAGAAGTAAGTATTTTAATGATAAATTATAAAATATAAATAAATTTTATACTAGATTTTTATATGTTTTTTATATTATAGTTACTCACACCTATAAAAAATTTAAAATAAAAAAATAACATATCAAAATTTATGATTAGATTACTGGTCATTTTTAGCCAAAAAATAAAATAAGCTATAAACAGTAGTAGTTAGTAATTTAACCATACTCCTAAAATATACATCACTTTAAATATAAATTTTTATATGATTTTAATAGTAAATTATACACATCCATGGAAAAATTAAGATAAAAAAAGATAATATATTACAAATTATAAACATTTTACTAGCTATTTTTAATCAAACAATAAAATCTGAAATAAAAGGTCATAGTTAGTAATTTGATAGTAAATCCTAAAATATATATCATTTTTAAATGAAAATTTTAAAGGTTTTTTATAATACAAATAATCAAACCCATGTAAAAATTTATATTTAAATAGATAACAAATCAAAAGTTATGAACATTTTACTAGATGTTGTCTTAGCAAAATTTAAATTTTCTTCAAAGGAAGATTTCTAAAGAGGCTGAAAATAAAGGTGTGGGTTGATAATACCACCAGTCATTAAATATGTATAATTATAATTCAAAATTATTAATATTTTTAATAATTTTTAAAACACAATAAAAATAATCACAAATATGAAAACCCACACCTAAGACTTCATGAGCAAACAAAGAACAAGGCACCAATGATAAAGATTCAAACAAACATAATGCAAACCTTCATTAGAACTCACATTTTTTTGTATTTTTCTCATATTTAATTTTAAATGGTCTTTTTAAATTCCAATTACATGATAAAATCTCCATAAAATCTATGGATCATATTGACTTGATCACAAGAATAAGTTTGATGAACAAGTTAACTCGATAAAATACAAGGGCTTCACTATAACTCTTAAACATGATGAATTGAAATTAAAAGGGGTATATTTATAATAAATTTAGATAAATTATGACCTTTAATGTTTAAATCAATATGAACAATTGAAAATGAGTCCTCAAATATACACATGGATCAGTACATATATCACTAATGTGAGCCCTTCATCTCAAAGAAGATGAAGGGTGGTGTATGATATTAAAAAATATTAAATAAGAAATAAAATAATTCATTTGTCTTGTTTCCAATATTAAGGATAGAGGATTATCCTCAAAATATCTTTGTAATATTCATTGTTGTCCCTTTATCTTATTTCCAAGATGAAGGGAGGGTAATCATTCTCAAGAAAAGCACATGGTTGAAACAACCCCAAATTTTTTTTGGAATAATATATTATAGTACACTTTGGATACATGTTATATTCTCTAAAAAATTCAATTAAACATTCAACAACTATGTGACAACATGATTAGAACTAAAGGAGTGGAAACTGAGGTAATTTACTAGAGGTAAATATGTACAAAAGGTACTATGAGGAAACTAGTTGTTATTTAGAGGGATTATGGGATTTAAGGCATATCAGTGTATACATACACTATTATGTATTGAATTTCATAAGCGATAATCAATAAGGCCCCATAGGATCATTTCTAGGTCCTTAACCCTAGGTAAATACCTCACTTTCCTTAGTGGGTTTCAATCCCACATGAGGATGGCTAAATTAAAGAAAGATTTGACCAAAGAAGTTAGGTTCAAGGATTCTTAGGTTATTGGTTAGATTTTTCAAGTATTTTCATTGAGTTACAAGCCATAAAATACACAAGCACTCAAAATCAACAATAGATTTAAATCCATACTTACAGATTAATCATTATTTAAGAATTAATTACAAGAGCATAAAAGAAGATAGATTATTCACTCAATCAATGCCAATCTATAGTCTATTCAGCTATTATTAATTGTCATAAGCAATGCTATAAAAGAGAGGGTAAGATCTTCAAGTAATTAAATCAGAGTTGTTTTATAAATTATGCAGTCAATCATAAATTTAGACATTCCTTAATAGAAAGCATTCCTTATTCCCATGTAGCATTTCCTAGATAAATATCAAGGTGATAATAATTCATTCCATTAGATAAAAAACAACAAGCAAAGTTTAATAAGTAATTCATTTAAGTTTCAAGATGAGTAGAACCCAAATAAAAAGTTTCTCATAAATAAATTTTAAAAAATTCACTGTTGATAGCCAAGGCAACCAACTAAGCAGTTTACTTGAGTTTCAAGATGAGTGGAACCCAAATAAAGGATTACACTCAAGGAACACATACAAACTTCTATTGGTAGCCATGGAAATCTGCCATGTAAGTTAGCTCAAGGGGAAGAAAGAAGCATATTTATAATTCTTGTATTATTAAACATGAAATGATTAAATATTCATTGTTTAGAGCTGCATTATAACTTTACTTAATTAAGCAACACTAAAAGTATTAAACATGATTATTGCACTTAAGATTTATTAATTCTTGTATTACTATGAATTAATTTTTGATTTCATAATAATATAAATAAATTGATAACATAAAGCTGAAGCATACCTTACTCATAACCATTAAATCTAAAATACATGATAAATAGGGAGTATTTATTCCTTTTTCCACATAGCCCAACTTATGAATTGTTGCAAGGGTTAGATGTTCTAACACAACTATATAAATATAGCTAAGAGTAACCAATTAACTTAAGCCACTTCTATTATTCTAAATCCAAGTGACTATAGAAATTTTAAATGTATTTATAATTCAATAATAATCAATAGCTTCTATTAATCCATACTCACTCATAAAATATACATCTATAATTATCTATTTCACAAATATTATGCCACTTTTATTTGTTTATAACTCATAAATAAATATTTATTAATCTTCATAATAGCCTAAGCATATCTTTTTTAAATAGAATCATTCCTAAAAATAGATTCATCATACCTGTCTAAGAGGTTTTCCATAAAACTAGAAAGAACATAATTACAAATATTTACTTCAAACATAAGTCAAGTAGTACAAATTCTTTTGTGCATCATATTACTAAAAATATGAGGGTTAGTATAACGATAACAATATTTCATTTAAACCCAATTTTAGATCATATAATTTAGAACATAATCAAACAATTCCCATACACTATAAATCAAAGGGATAAGATTAAGTAATATAATTTCAAAGTACCCACACAAAACATTGATCTTATTTGTTTTATCTTTTTGATAATTCATTCTAGATTCTATTCACAAGGTCATTAGTAGTCAATAATAAAATTGTGATAATAATTGATTACTTAATCTAATCAAATAAATAAACACATTGTTACCATCTTCCATGAGATGTTGTCAATAAAGAAGTTGAGCATGAGTCAACTGACTGGGACAAACCTACCCCACTAGCCCTATGATTCCCCCATCAATGGCCCTTACCACCCCAACCATCAATAGGTTGGTGGTTGCAATAACTAAGAATAGGTAATGTATTCTGAGCACATCAAACTCTAGACAAGAATATGACCACACATGACTCATACATAACATTTAATCATTCCAAGGTGAGATATGAATACTTAAATCATTGAGGTATAGGTTAAGGGTAAAAATGGTTAATTCAAACTTTTAAATGATACAAAATGGATTAAATATTAATCCATTGTATATTTTTTGAGTTTATCTCTCTTAGATGTCATCCAATACCCTAAATGTATACCTATAACTATTCCAATCTAGTTTAGGAATGGATTT
>JARHVA010001507.1:145000-210000 GCA_037957365.1 Torreya grandis
TCCACCAATAAAATGGCCAAATTTAGTTGCTTTATCAATTACTTATCTTTAGGAATATCATGAGGGTATATCAACCCTCCTAGATGGTAATTATTAGCTTTAACCTAATAACATTCTAAGTATTTTGCTATAAATCTAATGATATCATGCTTCATCCTATGCCAAAAATAGAGATTTTTTAGCTTATGCATCATTTTTGTCACACCTAAATGAGCATAATAAGGTGTTGTATGAAATTATGTAAGTACAAAATTTATCAATTCACCCATCTTGGGGACATAAATTCTACCTTTATGCCTAATTAAGCCATCTATTTAAAAAAAACTAGCAAATCTCTTTACTACTTGCTCGTCAGCCAAACTTACACTTCACGACAAAATTCATCAACAAGCTCTTGTTCAAAAATGCAACTTCTAAACTTTCCTTGTAATAATGACAAGACAAAAAGGTAAGTGTATCTAATGAGTGCATCAGCCACATGGTTCTTTTTACCTTTGACATATGAAATGTTTATGTCAAAATTACTCAAAAAATTTGCCACTTTCAATGGCATGCATTTAAATCCTCTTGAAAAAACAAGTAATCAAGAATTTTATGATCAAATTTCACTTGGAAAGGTTTTCTTAGCAAAAATGTTTTCCATTATTTAAGAAAATGGATAATGGCATCAAGTTCTATGTCATACATGGGATATTTATTTTCATGCTCTTTCAATTTTTTGTGACTCATAGGCTACAACCTTGCCATATTGAGTCCAAATTCCCCCATAGCCTTCTTTAGAAGCATCAACCCAAACCTCAAAGTTACCATTTAGGTCTGGTATGATCAAAATAAGAGCTATAGAGAATCCCCTTCTGTTAGGGTGTGGAGCTAAAAGCTTCACCAAGGAGCATACTTAAACAGTTTCGGGTTTACACAGTCACCAGCGTTGGTTAGGAGCGACCGACGTCGGTCAGTAGCAGTTAGAGGAACACCGGCGTTGGTAGAGAATCGGCCGATGACGGTCACATGCAGACTGGCAGTAACCGGCGTCAGTTATCTGGTGTCCAGAATGCTATTTCCGAGGACAAAAGTGAGTGTTTGCATGATGAGTTTGAGTTGTAGTCTCAAGCTCGCGTTTCTATTATTAGCAAGATTATTTTTAGAGCCCTTATTCAAGTGGCTTAACTATTTGTTGTAAGTGCATGCTCAAGTTTCATAATTCTATATGTAGGAAAGATCTTCTTAGCTATTGTGTGAGTATGAGTAGAACATTGTGAATGTTTGAAGGATATTACAGAAGTTGTATCAATCCAGGTTGTTGGAATTGATTGTACTTGAGAGAGAGAGCTCTTAAGGAATAGAGATATAGTGAGAGATCTTGTGTGCATCTGAGAGAGGTGTGGAAGAAAGAAGTTTCTTCATTTGTATTCCTTTTGTAAAGAGTTTTAATACAAGTTTTCAGGGTGGTTTCTTGTATCTCTTGTTCTGTGCTATTTATCATTCTAATTACTTATCTATATAATTTATTTCTGCGTTTATTGATTTCACAAGTGTAATCCATTGTTGGTTGATCCCCAACAAGTGGTATCAGAGCCAGGTTCACTAACAGGTGGTTCAGATCTTTGTAGTGTGTTTGGATTACAGGTTGCTCACAGGGGTTTCTGCAGGGATTTCTGTTTGAGTGGGAGAAGCAATGGCAAAAGAAAGTAAATTGAGAATGGAAAAGTTTAATGGCAAGAACTATCAACATTGGAGAATGCAGATAGAGGACTATCTGTATCAGAAAGATCTTTACTTATCGTTAGGTGGGATTGCAAAGAAGCCCAAGGACATGGAGGATGAAGAATGGGAAGTTCTTGACAGAAAGGCTTTGGGGTCTATAAGACTGAGTCTTGCATCCACTGTGATATCTAATTTGTCACATGCAAAAACAACAGTGGAGTTAATGACTACGTTAGCAAATTTGTATGAAAAACCCTCAGCTTCTAATAAGGTATATCTTATGAAGCAGTTATTTAATTTGCATATGCAAGAAGGTGGATCTGTATCTAATCACTTGAATGATTTCCATGGAATTGTTAATCAGTTAAGTTCAGTCAATATTGTATTTGATGATGAAATAAAAGCTCTTTTAATATTATGTTCTTTGCTTGAAAGCTGGCATGGCTTGGTGATGGCAGTTTCTAATACTGCTTCTGCTTCAAATATTTTAAAAGTAGAGGATGTTGTTAGTGTTATCTTGAATGAGGAAATTCGCTGGAAAAGCATAGAAGAGACATCTGGGAATGCTTTAAATCTCGAGAGCAGGGGAAGGCAAAAAGAAAGGAGCAAGAGGAGATCAAGATCTAAGTCTAAGGGAAAAGGCAGATCCAAATCTAGAAATGGCAGAAGGCCACAATGCTGGAACTGTGGAAAGTTGGGGCACATAAGCAGAGATTACTGGTCAAAGCCTAAGGAGGACAATCAGCACAAAGGAAAGGAAGAGGCAAAGGTTGCAGGTATTGCACAAGATGCTCTAATTTTCTCTTTGCATAATAATATAGAATCTTGGGTATTAGATTCTGGTGCATCTTTCCATGCTACCCCTAACAGAGAATATTTCAGTGACTATATCCATGGAGATTTTGGAATAGTGTACTTAGGGGATGATGAGCCTTGTAAGATTATTGGCAAAGGTAAAGTGCAGCTGAAGATGCAGAATGGCAACACATGGGTGTTGAGAGATGTGATGCATGTTCCTAACTTGAAGAGAAATTTGATTTCTGTAGGAAAGTTAGGAGATGAGGGTTGTACAGTAACTCTCACAGTAGATTCTTGGAAGGTGACCAAGGGTGCACTTATTATGGCCAGATGTAAGAGAGAAGGTACTCTCTATTTGTGTAATTGTGTTACTAACAAATCTCCTTCTGTATTATCTTCTTCAGATGTGGATGCTAAATTGTGGCACTCAAGGCTTGGCCACATGAGTGAGAAGGGGATGTCAATTCTTAAGTCTAAAGGTATGCTTTCAGATTTGAAAAGTATGGATCTAGAATTTTGTGAGCATTGTGTATTTGGAAAATAGAAAAGGGTTAGTTTTCTCAAGACTGGGTCTACTAAGAAAAGGCATAAGTTGCAGCTTGTTCACATAGACGTGTGGGGGCCAGCTCAGGTAGCCTCTATTGGAGGATCACGGTACTATGTTACATTCATAGATGATGCTACAAGGAAGGTATGGATCTATTGTATTAAAAAGAAATCTGATGTTTTTGAGACTTTTAAGATTTTGAAAGCTATGGTTGAGAATGAAACCGGCAGAAGATTGAAATGCTTGAGATCTGATAATGGCAGTGAGTTCTGCAGTCTTAAGTTTAACTGGTATTGTTACACACACAGAATCTGTAGGCAAAGGACGGTTCCAAGGACACCTCAGCAGAATGGTATTGCTAAAAGGATGAACAGAACAATCATGGAACGTGCAAGATGTATGAGATTGCATGATGGGTTGCCCTTAGAGTTTTGGGCAGAAGCAGTTGACACCGCAGTGTACCTGATTAACAGAGGACCCTCTACAGCTCTGGATGGTGGAATTCCAGAAGAGGCATGGATAGGTAAAAAGGTAGATCTCTCATATCTCAAAGTTTTTGGTTGTGAAGCCTTTGTGCACGTAGATAAGGAAAATAGAAAGAAGCTTGATGCTAAGTCTATGAGGTGCACGTTTATTGGCTATGGCTTAGATGATTTTGGTTTCAGATTTTGGAATCTAGGAACTAACAAGGTAATTAGGAGCCATGATGTTTTTTTCAATGAAAAAGTGATGTATAGTGATCAGATGAGGAAGCTGAGTCAATCTGGGCAGAGCAATGGAGAATTGGATGAAGTTATGGTCCAAAATGAGCTCACGAGAAAAAGAAATAATCACTCGTAGGAAAACACAGAGACCGACATTGGCAGGGTAAGGACCGACGTCAGCAGTATAGAAACCGATGTCGGTCATACAGAGACCGATGTCGGCAGAGCAGTCATCGACGTCAGCCAAGAAGAACTGGCATCGGCCAGTAACAGGTCTACAGGTGGCCGAGGTCGGTCACTGTCAAAAAATTTGGGTGGACAGCGTGTTGAGAACGAGTCCAAGACACCCATCAGGAGGTCAGAAAGGGTAAGTAAGCCTCCAATTAGATATTCTCCTTCCTTATATTATTTATTGCTAACTGATGGTGGAGAACTAGAGAGTTTTGAAGAAGCATTATAGGTGGAGTCCAGGAGTAAGTGGGAGCATGGCATGGTTGAGGAGATGGAGTCCTTGATAGAGAACCAAACATGGGATTTGGTTGAGTTGCTAGCTGGTAAGAGAACACTGAAGAACAGATGGACCTACAGGTTAAAGGAAGGTGAGGATGGACAGATGAGATATAAGGCCAGATTGGTAGTGAAAGGATTTGCACAAAATCCAGGTATTGATTTTGGTGAGATTTTTTCTCCTATTGTTAAGATGACTTCTATAAGGGTTGTATTGTCTTTGGTTGCTTTTGAGGATTTGCATCTTGAGCAGCTAGATGTTAAGACAGTGTTTCTTCATGGAGATTTGGATGAGGAAATATACATGGAACAACCAGAAGGATTTGAGGTCAAGGGTAAGGAGAAGTTGGTGTGCAGATTGAAGAAAAGCTTGTATGGCCTCAAGCAAGCTCTTAGACAATGGTATTTAAAATTTGACAGGTTTATGACTGAGCATGGCTACAGTACGTGTCAATCTGACCATTGTGTATATTTTAAGAGATTTGATAACAGTAGATATATTATTCTATTGTTGTATGTAGATGATATGCTGGTTGCAGGATCTCACATGCAGGATATCTCTGAGCTTAAGGTGAAATTAGCTCAAACATTTGTTATGAAGGATTTGGGAGCAGCTAAGAAAATCCTTGGCATGAGCATTAAGAGAGACAGGAAAAATCACAAGTTGATATTGTCTCAAGAGGATTATGTGGACAAGGTGTTGAAACGGTTCAATATGCAGGATGCTAAATCGGTAAGCACACCTTTGGCTGGACATTTTAAGTTGAGTAAAGAACAATGTCCTAATTCACATGATGAGGTAGAGTACATGAGTAAGGTTCCATATTCTTCCACAGTAGGAAGTTTGATGTATGCAATGGTGTGTACTAGACCGGATATTGCCCAAGCAGTGGGAGTTGTAAGTAAGTATATGGCCAATCCAGGTAAGGAACACTGGAAAGCAGTTTAGTGGATCCTTAGATATCTGAGAGGAACCAGCAGTAGACACTTGTGCTATGGAGGTTCAGATACTTCTCTACATGGTTATGTAGATTCAGATATGGTAGGTGATTTGGATGGTAGGAGGAGCACCACAGGTTATGTTTTTACTGTAGGTGGAACGGTGGTTAGCTGGATATCTAAGTTGTAGAAGGTTGTTGCCTTGTCAACTACAGAAGCAGAGTATATTGCAGCCACAGAAGCTAGCAAGGAGATGATATGGATGACACGGTTCATGGAAGAGCTTGGAAGGGAGCATGGGAGTTGTAGATTGTATAGTGACAGTCAGAGTGCAATCCATTTGGCTAAGAATTCAGCCTTTCATTCCAGAACCAAGCACATACAGCTAAGGTACCACTTCATACGGTAGGTATTGGAAGATGGTGAGTTGAAGCTGGAGAAGATCCATACAGACAAGAATCCTGCTGATATGTTAACCAAGCTGATTACTAAGGAGAAGTTGAATCTTCATTCAAATTTTATTGGTCTTCATGATTGAGTTGAAGATGGAGGAGCTAGAAGATGTTGCTGTACAGGTACTGGTGCAGCTGTTTATCTCCAAGTGGGAGATTGTTAGGGTGTGGAGCTAAAAGCTTCACCAAGGAGCATACTTAAACAGTTTCAGGTTTACACAGTCACCGGTGTCGTTCAATAGCAGTTAGAGGAACGTCGGCGTCGGTAGAGGATCGGCCGATGACAGTCACATGCAGACTGGCAGGAACCGGCGTCAGTTACCTGTGTGTCCAGAATGCTATTTCTGAGGACAGAAGCGAGTGTTTGCATGATGAGTTTGAGTTGTAGTCTCAAGCTCATGTTTCTATTATTAGCAAGATTATTTTGAGAGCCCTTGTTCAAGTGGCTTAACTGTTTGTTGTAAGTGCATGCTCAAGTTTCCTAATTCTATATGTAGGAAAGATCTTCTTAGCTATTGTGTGAGTATGAGTAGAACATTGTGAATGTTTGAAGGACAGTACAAAAGTTGTATCAATCCAGGTTGTTGGAATTGATTGTACTTGAGAGAGAGAGCTCTTAAGGAATAGAGATCTAGTGAGAGATCTTGTGTGCATCTGAGAGAGGTGTGGAAGAAAGAAGTTTCTTCATTTGTATTCCTTTTGTAAAGAGTTTTAATACAAGTTTTCAGGGTGGTTTCTTGTATCTCTTGTTCTGTGCTATTTATCATTCTAGTTACTTATCTATCTGATTTATTTCTGTGTTTATTGCTTTCACAAGTATAATCCATTGTTGGTTGATCTCCAACACCTTCAATTTAATAAAAGCTTCCTCACACTGAGGATTCCATTCAAACTTCTTTCCCTTGCATTTCAAGGAAGTGATATGGTATGCCACACTTGAAAAATTCTCAAAAAAAACATGGGTAGTAACTAGCCAATCCCATGAAACTCTAAAATTAATGCACATTAGAAGGATTAGGCCAATCTTGGATGGCTTTAATCTTGGTGGGGTCAACAAAAATTCCTTCTTTGGAAATGATGTGTCCTAAATAGTGAATTTTATATTCATAGAATACACATTTAGACAATTTCCTATAGAGCTTATGTTGTCTTAGTATTTGAAAAACTAGATGAAGGTGTTTTTCATGCTCAGCCTCATATTTTGAATAAGTCAAAATATCATCAAGAAAAAATATCACAAACTTATCCAAATAATCTCTAAAAATGTTGTTCATAAGGTTCATGAAGGTTGTAGGTACATTGTTTAGGTTGAAAGGAAAAGCAATAAATTCATAATGCCCATTAGGTCATAAAGATAGATTTATGAATGTCATCTTCCTTGATGCATAGCTGATGGTAACCAAACCTCAATCCTATCTTTGAAAATACTGCATCACCCTTCATTTGGTCAAACAAATAATCAATTCTAGGCAAAACATAGTGATTTTTTATTTTTACCTTATTCAACATGTGGTAATGAATATAAAGTATTAGTGTATCATCTTTATTATTTACAAAGACTACCAGATAACCCTAAGGAGACACATTTGGCTAGATGCTCTCACTATCTATAATTTCTTATAGTTAAACTTTTAATTCTTGTAGATCAGCCACATTAATATGGTAAGGTACCTTAGATGCAGGGGTAGATCTAGGTATGATGTCAATAAATAAATGAAAATCTCAATTGGGTGGCAACCTTGGTATATTTTTAGGAAAAAAATCCATAAATTCCCTTAATATGATAAAATCTTCATGTTCCATCTCTTTCTCATTGGAAATTTCTTGCATTTAGACTATATAGAGTTTATAACCTTTCCTAACAGCTCTTTTTAGCTATAGGTATGGAAGTGTTTTATGTATAGTGAACCCTTGCATGCCTTTTAATTCTACAATTTGGCCAAGGTATTGGTGCATTGTACCCTTTTTATCACACAATCAAGTGTAGCTTGATGCTTTTGCAACCAATCCATCCCAAGGATGAGATCGTATCACCCTAAAGGCATGAGAAATAAATTTGTCTTAGTTTTAAAAGAACCAAGATATAATTTTTCTTATTTCAAGCATTCAATAATGAGTACTTTCTTTCCAATACCAAACTCCACTTCCCAGCCTTCTCTTATCAAGACTAGTTTAATGTTACATTGTTTTATGGAAAAAGGAGAAATAAAATAGTTCATTGTAATAGAATCAATCAAAATAGTCAATGGAAAACCATTAATTGTACCTTAGGTCTCAATAGGAGTGTCTTGGAAGTCAATATTGTGGATATCAATGGTAGCTTACACCCTATGATTCATTATTTAACATAATTTTAGCTTAGGACAGTCCTTCTTAGAGTGATTGTTAGCACATTCCCAGTTGACAATCAGTATAGAAGATGTTATAAGAACCAAATTAGCACTCATGGTAGGTCCATGTGAGTTATAATGGTGTTTTTCCTTCTTGTAAGAAACAATTTTAGAAGGTCCATGGGATTTGAAATTCTTGTTATGATTTGAAAACTTGCTATAATTTATATTATTTCCTAAAAATATGTGATTTAATTTTCTAAAATTATTTTTTCATGAGAGAAAAATTCTTGCCCTTAGACTACTATCTATTAGACTTGAATTATTATCTTACCTTTTGGTGAGACTTTTCTTTCTCTTAAGCCCTATGGCTTCAACCAATGTTTTTAGATTGATCATGTTAACATCATGCATCAAGACATCCTTAAGTCTAAGCTTGAAATTAGTGATTTTAGTTTCTTTTTCATGTATATAGTTCACATGATGCAAAAAAAATTAGGAATTTATTCTCATATTCTATAATATACATGTTCTCTTACTTTAAGAGTTGAAAATCAATGATCTTCTATTCTTTATAGTTTGCATACAGGTACCTTTTATGGAATTGAGTCTCAAAAATAGTCTAAGATAGATTTAAAGTTGATACCCTTCAATAACACAAAGGTGATTCCACCATAATTTTGCATGTCCTATTAGATGATAGGATACCACTATGGATTTCACATTGGAATGCATATTGTGAAAATTGAAGTACTTGTGCAAGTTAACCAACCAAGCATTAGCCACATCACAATATTCTTCACCTAAAAAGTTAGGTAGAAGGAGCTTCTTAATTTCTTTGATGATTGGGTCAACAGTGGTCAAAGGTAATTCTTGGATTATAAGTCCTTCCACTTGACCTATTTCTAGCCTAAGTACTTCAACTTTTGTTCCTATTTATTAATATTCCTTTACAAGGTTTTAGGGTTTGTTAAGATCCCACTGAGGAATTATTCATACTTATTAGTTAGAATCCCATTGAATACTTTAGCATGAGGTACCTCATTATTACTATCTACATTATTCACTAGCAATTCATCTAGGTTATGAATTAGAATGTAGCCTCGATGACCTCTTCTACATCCTCAACCTCTACCTCTAGTAGTATTGACACTCAGATTATTTTTATGAATGTTACCTCTACTTTATCTTTTCCACATAATCCTAATAAATCACAAGCGATAGATTTATGAGATTTCATTTAGTTAAAGTAAAATATTCATTCCTAGAGTTTCCTAGAGTAAAACACTACTTTGATACTAGATGAAATAACCACATTTTTTTTGGAATCATCTATAAGAGTACACTTTAGATATGTGTTATATATTCTTTCTAATGCAACAAAACTTTTAAAAACTACATGATAACACCATTGGAATCAAAGGAGGGGAAGTTAAGGTAATTCACTAGAGGTAAGTACATATAAAAAGGTACTTTGGGGAATTGGTTGTTATTTAGAGGGATCATGGGATTTGAGGCATATCAGTGTATGCATACACTATTATGTCTTTAATTCCATAAGAATTAATAAATAAGGCCTCATAATATTGTTTATAGTTCATTAAACCTAGATAAATGCCTCATTCTCCTCAGTGGGTTTCAATCTTGCACAAAGATGGCTAGATTAAAGAAAGGTTTGATCGAAGGAGTTAGGTTTAAAGATTCTTAGGTTATTGGTTAGATTTTTCAAGTATTCACATTGAGTTACAAGCCATAAAATACATAATTACTCAAAATCAATGATAAATTTAACTCCATACTTACAGATTAATCATTATTTAATCAAAAAATGTAATAGCATAAAAGAAGATATATTATTCACTCAATCAATGCCAATCTATAGTCTATTTAGCTATTATTAACTGGCATATCCAATGATATAAAATAGAGGGTAATATATTTAAGTAATTAAATCAAATTTACTTTATAATTTATTCAGTCAATCATAAATTCATACATTCATTAAGAGAAATCATTCTTTATTCCCATGCAACATTTCCTAGATAAATATCAAGGTGATAATAATTCATTCCATTAGATCAAAAACAATAATCAAAGTTTAATAAGAAATTCATTTAAGTTTAAAGATGATTAGAACCCAAATAAAAGGTTCCTCATAAAGAAATTTTAAGAAATTCACTACTAATAGCCAAGGTAACTAGCTAAGCAATTTACTCAAATCTCAAAATGAGTAGAATGTAAATAAAGGGTGCTACTCAAGGAAATCTTATAAAATTTTGTTGACATCCATGGAAATCTGCCATGCAAGTTTCTCAAGGGGAAGAAAGAAGAATAGTTATAATTTTTGTATTATTAAACATGAAATGATTATATATTTATTGTTTAGAGACACATTATAAATTTACTGAATTAAGGAACACTGAAAGTATTAAACATGATTATTAAACTAAAGATTTATTCATTATTATATTTCTTATGAATAAATTTCGACTTCCATAATCATAAATTGATAACATAAAGCTGAAGCATACCTTACCCATAACCATTAAATATGAAATACATGATAAACATGGAGTATTTATTCCTTTTTCCAAATAGCCTAGCTTATTCATTGTTGCAAGGGTTAGATGTTCTAACATAGCTATATAAATACAACTAAGAGTAACCAATTAACTTAAGCCACTTTTGTTATTCTAAATCCAAGTGACTATATAAATTTTAAATTCATATGTAACTCAAGAATAATCAATAGCTTCTATTAATCCATACTCACCCAGAAAATATACAACTATAACTATTTATTTCACAAATATTATGCAACTTTTATTTGTTTACAACTCATATAAAAATATTCATTAATCTTCATAATATACTAAGTATATATATTTAAAATAGTATCATTCGTAAAAATAGATTCATCATACTTGTCTAAGAGGTTTTCCATAAAACTAAAAAGAACGTAATTACAAATATTTACTTCAAGCATAAGTCAAGTAGTACAAATTATTTTGTGCATCAAATTGTTAGAACTATGAGGGTTAGTATAATGATAAAAATATGTCATTTAAACCTAATTTTAGATCCTATAATTTAGAACATAATCAAATGGTTCTCATACTCTATAAATCAAAGGGATAAGATTAAGTAATACAATTTCAAAGTACCTGAACTAAGCTTTAATCTTATTTATTTTATCTTCTTTATAATTCATTTCAAATTCTATTTACAAGGTCATTATTAGTCAAAAATATAATTGTAATAGTCATTAATAACTTACTATAATCAATTAAATGAACATATTTTTACCATCTTCCATGTTATGTTGTTGATAAAGAAGTTGAGCATGAGCCAAATGATCAGGACAAGCCCACCCTACCATCCCTATGAGCCCCCCATTAGTGGCCCTTACCATGCCAACCATAAATAGGTTGGTGGTTACGATAACTAGGAATACGTAATGTATTCTAAGAACATTGAACTATAGACAAGGATATGACTACACAAGACTCATACATAACATTTATTCATTCCAAGGTGAGATAGGAATACTTAACTCATCGAGGTATAGGTTAAGGGTGAGGATGGTTAGTTTAGACCATCAAATGATATATAATAGATTAAATATTAATCCATTGTATATTTTTTGAGTTTGTCTCTCTTGGACCTCATCCAATACCTCGACCGGTCCTTAAAAATTTGTACCCTTAATGTATACCTATAGTTATTTTAGTCTGTTATAGGAATGGATTTATACATATTAAAATTAATAAAGAGGACATAAATAGAGTTTAATTATAATATAAATAATAATTATTATTAGTTCGACTTAGACAACATGGAATAAATTTTAAGTTTGATATAGTCAAGAAATCAAAATAATAAGATTTATAATCAAAGCATTGATGAATAACACTATACTTAAGTCATGACCCCAAACCAAGAAAAAAAGGTTTAGGTCATACTTGATACACAACCATACAAAGCATAATTATATATATGATTGTGTGTGTGTGTGTGTGTGTGTGTGTGTGTGTGGGTGTGTATGTATGTATATTCTAAATAGTTGGGTAAGGACAATATGATCATAGTCTAATTAAACACCACCACCCAAGCATATAAAATTATGTTTAAATATAAACATAAGTCACAAATATACATATTATATTCAAAACCTAATTACCCAAGTGAATCGATTATAAAAAGTCATAAAAAACCAAGTTGAATGTCACAGTTCAAAAAGGATAACTCAGATTTCACAAAAACATAGAAATTGTATACATAGAAGTTTATCCATATATATATATATATAACCATATAAAATTAAAATGAAATTGAATCAATCAATCTATGATTTTTAAAACCATATAAGGGAAAATAAGGCTTAATAACAGCTCCTCATAATAATCCCAAAATCACAAAGGCACACCTGTTCAAAATGTAAAATAATTAAAACCATGATAAATTATATATATATATATATATATATATATGAATATACATCTATATATTCCTCTATATATATATCCAAAATAGACTTAGATTTAATTTAAAATGAAAACCCATGACTTAGTCAATTAAATATTTCCTTCATAAAAACTAAATAGAGTGTCATATAACCCACATAACCTTAAGCAAATCACATGGCCGAAATTAAGATATTTAAGAGAAGTTATCAAATGCAGGAAAGGCATATATAAATAATAATATAATCAAATAAAACATATATTTGGTTCCCATAATTCCCACAGAGATACATGCCAATAAATTCATCTTACTCATGGAACTTTATATCTATATATAGGGATTCGACTAAACTATACTTGTGAAAAATGATATCATAAAGAAAGAATGGAAAACTCATTAAATCTAGAATCATTCCATAATAAATAAAATGTACAGCCAAAATATAGTAAAGAATATAACCATGAATAGAAGTTTATGTATGAAAACCCATATATTTATACATAAAAGCACCCAAGAACCCATAGGATTTTCTATATAAACATAAATATTAAATAAAAGTAAAACACAATTGTAACAAAACTAGATATACAACCCTTTTCATTTCATTAATACATAAGAAAACTTATTTATGCATAAGAAACTAGGTCGAATAAATAACATGATGACCTAAAGAAAGATATAGACCTGGATACCATTCACAGGCTTCACCCTGAGTATGATAATGATAAGAATAGACTTCATGATATATATATATATATATATATATATATATATATATATATATATATATATATATATATATATATATATATATATATATATATATATATATATATATATATATAAATATATTTTGTTTTATGTTTATGTGCAATAAACATGTCTATATATCATTTTAATTAGTCTATGCATGCACCTAGAAGTTTGAGGAATTTTGACTACATGCACAACCTTATATTTTCATCATTATAATAACCTGCTAAAAAAATTAACTAGAACTCAAAATAAAAACTAACCTATAAAATAATGCAGAAAAATCCAAGAGGAATAACAAGCTATAGGATGCATCCCAACCACCATATTATTTCTAACTAACTAACCTATCATTTAAACTAGGTGAACCAATTTACTATTTTCACCTAAGAATCCCCAAATTCCTAACAGTTTATTTGTTGTCCACTCTCCCCCATACCTTTTCATCCATTCCCCACACTTCCATCCACTTGCATTTAATTCTAGGAGGAGAGATAATCTTGACATATCCTAAGTCAATCCTACCAACCTTGCCATTAATGGTAAGTTAGGAAGGCTCTATGACAAAACATCCCATCAACCAATAGAGAATAGGATTAGAGTTAATTAAACCAACTTAAACACAAACCATTAGGATGCTCAATTAAGACTTTATCATAATTTCACCTACCTCAATTAATGAGGTAAAGATACTTCCCTCACAAACCATCAACCTAAGTCAATGTGATAATCATCAAAGGACTTAATCCATTTTAAATCAAATCATGACTAATATAGTTGTTAAAAAACTATGCCACTTAGCCTTAGACCATAATGCAAGGTCTAAGGGGGATTAAGGTAGCATAGGTAACAAGGTTTCCAAAGGGGGTTAGGTCTAGGTAGTTTAGTTAAGTTTAGGTATGAACTGAGTAGGTTGATAAGGTCAAATGGAGAACAAAAATATTTGAAAACCCTAAGGAAATAAAGAATGAAGTTGTGAGTATTGGAAAGGTAGTGGATGACAATAGGTAACCAAAAATAATGAACAATAATGACATGTAACAACCCATAATGGAATCGATAAGGTATAACAATCAAAACATACATAAGGACCATAGCCGACAAACATATAATGGTAATTATCGACCAACCAAATTGTTTGAAGGACAATCAATAATGGTATACTTGTTGGTCATATTTATGTGCTCAAAAACATTGTTATGGGATTACAACCTCCATGAACTTGCCTATCTCATAGACAACCAACAACCACCAATATGGAAAAAATGCATTATGTCATAATCTAATAAATCCATATCATAAAATTATTAACAATAGAATAATAATAATTCCACCATATAATTTATTATAACATAAGTCTGTAGCCAACATTACTATAACAAGTACCCCATAATCTAGCTAAACAACATCTAACCAATTTAGTATCAAGTAATAACAATAGCATATATATGAACATGTGGGATCATGACAAATATAGGCCCTTCATCTTGTTTCCAAGATAAAGGGTTGAGAATAATCCCTAAAATATCTCACAACATTAATTGTGGGCCCTTCATCTTGTTTGCAATATGAAGGGTGAAGAATAATCGTGTACATTATTTCACTTATCAATTTAATTAGCTCACAAAAGAATATTCCTCGAGATCTCAAGATCCTTTCTTTGCATGAAGATGCCCACTTAGAGGGAAAAAAAGGAATTAATTAATTTTAGGATAATTGTAATTATATTTACAATTGAACTATAATTATAAGAATTATTTATAGAATGGAAATTAATATAAGTAAATGATCAGAGAAGGGGGAATTTATTGAATTGACCATAATAGATTAATTTACTAGATAAATTGACCATAATGGATAATTGAATAGAGAAATTAATTAGAAAATGATGATTTAACAAATCTAATATGGTGAATTGGCTCACCTAAAGATTCCCCAAGGTGAATTCAAACACGTATATTAGATGAATAGATGGTTTCGTACTATATTATGTGTAATTACAAAAGTCATTCCATTTTGTAATTTGACACAAAAGTGGTAAAATTAGAGTGTTTATAGTAATGACATCAAAAATACAAACTCCTATTATAAGAAACAAGGGTGGATTTTATATTGTAATCCAATGCTGTTTAGTTTCAAATATTTAATTTGTTCCACATATGATGCACAACCAATTTATATAAATAAAAAAGATTATCTAATTTAAAATCATTATCCATAACCAAAAAATATTATCTAATTTGTGCCATGTTGTTCTAGATTCACTCAAAATAATTGCTAAAATATTATTTCTTAATGTCTTTCCCTATATAATACCTTTTCTATCCTAGTTTTTCATCCTTATTTCACACTCCATAGTTTGCATAACCTACTTCCCTATGCTCCTTTTTGGATGACCTTTTTTCATTATTAACACATTCCAATACTTGATCTAATTCATTTTGATTGATCTATAGTTTATTAGTATATGTACATATCCTTATCTATATGAGCCTATTTTTATTGTGTATTACTATATTTCATCAAATATATGGCTTCATATGTTTAAATTTTCTTTTTCCCATTCCATATATGTACCAAGTATATAAAATATGTGCATTCCCTATGCCCTTTAAGTTTTACATATACATTCATGCAATTATATACCAAAGACAAAATTAGGAGCCAACATCAACCCACACTATTTTGGTTTCATGTCATTGGGAAACTCTTCTATAGTTGTCTGATCTACCAAAAAATTGGGTCTAACTGAAAAGCTTATTCCTAAAATCTCTCCTACTCAAAGAGCATAACTTGAATCAATCATGTTATTATGACCATATTTGCATATAAACTATTAATAATTTGGGTTTGATCATAGATTTATTTGGCCTTAAATTTTTCTAATACTATTTATGTACCAATCCCATATAATACCTATTTTATTTTTTACTCCTCACCCTTTTTTACATTAGATATTCTTGAAAACATTTTCTAATTCTTTATTCTTCTCCCCTTTTTTCTATCCCAAGTTATTTTTATCCTTGAGGATCCTATTTCAATCATATCTATATTTTTTATATAAAAATTACACCTCTAATTTCTTATTTTTATTTTTATCATTGATAAATCATGCATTTATTATTTAAATTTGCATGCAAATTTAAATAACACTCTATCAGCCTCTATGCATTTATGTTGGATCTCATTTAATAACTTCTCACAATTTTGTAGTTTTTCATCAAATTCTATTCATGCCTTTTCTATTTCATTTTGTGCTTCCTCCTCCTCACTTAGGTTTTTTCCTCTCATTTTTAAAAATTTTTTAAACCATTAAAACAATCTATCCACATATTTAACCTCATCTAGATTGACACCATGCATTATATTTGTCTCCTCATTCATCATGTTCTAAAAAGTATCGAAACTTTTATTTCCTTTCTTGTTCAGTTCTACTCAGCATGTGCATGCTTATTTTCAGACCTTGTTAACTACTTTATTTTATTTATAGAAGTTACACTCTTTAAAATGTTTTGTTAAGACTCTTTAGCAGATATCCTTAGAGTGTGAACCTATGTTTAACTTCACTTAGTTTTTTTGGGTCTATGCCCATATTTTCCTCCCCTCTATCCATGGCATTGGGTTATTCCCTATGTACATAACCTATTTTCGCCTCAAAGAATGGTTAATAACACAAGTGTAACAAAATGTATGAAATTTATTTACATGCCTATATTGAATGACCTTTTTGTCATTTATGTGAAAAATAATAAACCCTCTTCATCGATATTTCTCTTGACTCTTTCCTAGATCATCCCTTCCAAAATTTTCCTCATTAGTTGGCTCGTATTTAGGTGCATTATATTTTTAGAGCACATGTTATTTTCATGATGTTTTTTCACTACCATTAGTTTTGCATCTTGATTATCTCCCTAAACTGATTTACCTAATTATTCATGGAATAATATGATAGTTAATTTGATTTGTTACTTTTTAACTAAATTATAAGTTATATGTTGTTATGGGATAGATGTGTGTTACTTAGATTTCATGAGTTCAATATTATGATTTATATGATTATGAATTATGTATGTAATGATTATGTTACATTTATTGTTAAGAGAATTGCTTTATGATATACATATCATGATATATTTGACTAACTACCTTCTTTTCGTGAGTTGGATGTAGGAGAATTCATCTCTCAGAACATGATGGAAGGAGAGAATCATCAAAGAGGGTGACATAGATGGAGAAGGTGAAGGATTATAGAGTAAATTGCTAAGACCCATGCACACACCACATTAGGTATTTAAATGTAATATGAATTATGTGTTTGGTTTGATAGAGTTAGTACATTTTGAAATTTAATTGTAGTAGATATTAGAAATTTAATGTTTTAATTCTAGTAAATTTATATGGGATAAATCTTGTATGAGTTTGCATTTTGTATTACACATAGACTTAGTACTTAAAATTTTAGTATGATTATTTAATATTATTTTATTCATTCTTGTGTATGAATATGAAAACGTAATTAGTATAGACAACATATAATTACTATTTTATATAGACTATAAAATGTCTTTATAATGTTTCATAACATTAAGGTTGCTAAGATTGATATTCAAGAATATCAATATATGTCAAAAAATTATAATAATAACATACATATATATCCTATATACAATAGTAAAGAATGCAAACAATTATCTTGACATAAATAGAAGTAATTATTATTTGGTCTATCATAAAGGGATAATTACATTTATAATTATGGAGGTTTAAATATCCTAAATCTCTATCCTCAAATCTAATCCTGGTCTTTGGTTGACATGCATAGACTATGTAGAGATTTTAAAAGTGTTAGTTACAATGACAAAAGTGGACTTATTGAATGGTATACTCGGGTTTGAAATGTAGTTGGACATGCAAAGTTGGAATTGAATAAAAATAATAATAAGGAAAATTAAGGAAAGAATTGATGAATAAATTATGGATTTTCTAGTTTGTTAACTAAAAGATTAGGGAGATTAAGAGAAAAATATTGATTATGCATGAACTACTAACTCAGACTTAGCATATGCATGAAAATTATGAATGGTTTGGGATAGACAAAGAGATTTTTTATAAGAGGTTATCCATATAGAAGGAGGAGACATTATGAGGAGAAGAGGAAAAGGGTCAAGTAAGGAAGAAAGGAATTCTAGATTGTTCAGTTTGAAATTTGGAAGTAAATAAGAGGTTGGTAATGTAAATTTATATTATATAATTTAAGAAATTTTGTGTATGGTTTGAAAAATAAATATGGGTTTATAAATTGAATTAAAATGGTGTAGGATACAATATTAGCCCTATGGATGGCTTGGACATCCATAGAGCTAATCCCTTATCATTTAAATCCTATGTTTATAAACTAGTTTTATTTCAAATTGGAACCCTAAAGGATAAACAAGGTCATTTTTTTGTTAGTGTGATGCCCTAGCTAGAGATATAAATCTAGGTGGATGAATTTGATATATGTAATTTAGAAACGTGGTTGTGTGTGTGTGTGTGTCTATATATATATATATATATATATAATCTAAAAGGGTGTACACAAACACACACACACACACACACACTCACTCGTGTGTGTGTGTGTGTGTGTGTGTGTGTGTGTGTGTGTGTGTGTGTGTGTGTATAATCTAAAAGGGTGTACACACACACACTCACTCACTCATGTGTGTGTGTGTGTGTGTGTGTGTGTGTGTGTGTGTGTGTGTGTGTGTGTGTTTGTGTATATATGCCCTTTTAGATAATATTACTTATATATATATATATAAGTAATATTATCTAAAAGGGTGTATACACACAAACACACACACACACACACACACACACACACACACACACACACACACACACACACACACACACACACACACACACACACACACACACACACACACACACACACACAGAGTTAGGAATATCAATTAACTAATTGCATATTTATATATATGTACTTAAAAATGGTATGTATGTTCTTGAGTGTTTAACATTCCTGAGTCAAAAATATTATGATTAGATATATATGATATTATATAGTAAATTTTCGACTAGGTTAGATTTATAAATCAATTATGAAACTTTGTCAGTTAAAAAAAAATAAGGGAAAACATGAGATATAATTTATTCCTAGATTGATCCAAGATTACATACATATAAGAGAAATGTATTTTAAGGAAATATAAAATAGTGTATGTGTATTTATATGAGGTCTGTAATCCTAAAAAATGCAAATAGGATTAAGTATATATACATACACATATAGTAAATATACCTATCACACTTATGTGAGATTGTATATATATTCATAAGCCAATAAATTTGAATACTTCCAATAGATATATTAAATACATGTGATTCTAAAATAGAGCAAATCTTTTTTAATTGACTATGTTATTATCATTAAAACTAGAGATTATTACAAAGTGATTGTACTACATGAAATCATGCATATTATATAAGAATGAATTATGGTAATTTGTATTTAAATATAAATGTCACAAAAATAAGTGAATTGTATATGTTTATAAAGGAATAGAGTATTATATTAGCTTATAGGAAGGATAAATGAATTGAGCTTTTTATTTGTCTTTAAAAATAAATAACATAGGTTTTTGAGTAGTATAAACATATACTTATTATTTATTGTGTGTAAAAATAATCTTAAAACATAGACATATATATGGATATAAATATATAATGTCAACTGTGTCTATTTAATTACTATTTTGAAATGAATACATATATTTAATATGTATCAATTTGTTCTTGTAGACTATATTTTTATTTAGGTAGTAAACAAGGATTATAAATTTGAATAGGAAGAACAAAGTATTTATATTTATAAAATTATGACTATAAGTTATCACTAGTTTTGATATATATTCATATACAATTGTATATTTACATTTCAAATACCAAAGGTTAAAGGTTTATCAATATATGTTTTAGTTATGTATATGAAAACACTTTAAGTATATACATGAAATGAATTGTGTAAAAGGGTTATAACTGTGAGGATAAAAATAATAAGGGTGTTTAAATTATATATAATATGGGGTGAATATAATAATAACATATAAAATATACTAAATATACATATAATATAACCTAGGTCCTCATGTAAGTGTATAGTTTATATTTAAATACTAGGTGGCATGTATATATTTATAGTATGTGACTGAGCATATAAGTCATGAAATCTCGATGGATTGGGAAATATAACTATATACATATAGCCTATGTTTTGGAATGAATAATTAAGTGTTTTTATGAGTTTAGTAAATCATTATGTAAATCATGAATGTTGGTTAGATTATGCGGTATAAACTATATGTTATGAAAATGATAAATTTGTTCACAACATTTACTTAAGGAGAATATATTCTTGGAATGACTTGTATTATACCCTAATGATAAATAAACTTGCTTGTCATTAATATTATTTATGTGATAAACAATATAAATGAGGTTCATTCATATGTTTGACAGACTAAATGTATGTATAGTAATTATTTATGTAATTAACATGTTCTCATACTTGTTAGTAGAAATAATTTCATGAACCTGTTGGTTATTTTAGTCATATAAAAATAAAAAATTGGTAACTTGAGTGTGGCTTATGACTCCCAATCCATAGATCCCTCTTTCTTGCTCTTATGACCCTCATAATCTTATTTTCACTAATTTCCAGTCATCTATAGCCTTTCAAACTCGATCCCAGCTGAGTCAGGACCCTTTTTTCATGACTAATCCATTCCCATATGTCCCATCTACCTAGGACAATAGCACCACACTAAGACTATAGAACTAGTACCACTCATGTCTACTTTCAATGTTAATTTCTAAGCTCATTTCTAGCCTTAATGATCAATTTATTTTGATTCCCCATCATTCTTCTTGTTTGCCTAACATAATCACATTCAACCCAAGACCAATAGATCCCTATAAAAGCCCATTCAAACATAATTTGGAAAGGGTTTGGAAAATATCACAAAAAAGAAAGAATACAAGTAAGACTACTCAGGCACATTTCCCTATTCTCTACATACATCCATCCAATACTATTTCTAGATTATTTGAATCCTTACACCAATCCCTAGTCATCTCAAACACACCTAGTTTAACATTTTCTTACATTCTCATATCAAAATTACACTAAGCACTTCTAAAGGGAGAACTACATATGGCTTGATCCTTCTTTGGAGTATTGGTATGTAGGAAACATACCTACACAAGGGGTGTGGATCCACATCTAATGAATATTACACACATTAACCCCCCCCCTCTTGTTCAAAATTGGTCAAAGTATAATGGAAAATAGGGTTTTAAGATAAAATCTGATCTATAGGGAGTTATATAGATTTATAGATACCAAAACTTTAGAGACATGGTCACACAAACCTACCAAACATAACCCAAAAAGCTTAGATCCTCAGGACAATAACACTAGACAAGGACTAAGTGTCGGTGCCATCCTATCCACTTTTAGTGCTCTTATCTAATTAGAAAACAAAATCTATATTCGTGTTTGTGATAGTGTCCTAGGCCTACATAGTGAATATCAGATCTTGTCTCAGTTGGATCAACATAATTTAAGTCTTATTTTCTCCCTCTTATTAATATTTTTAGAAAAACTCTAATTGCTAATAAATTTCATAGATCAGTAGCTTATTTACCACATATTATTTACTAATTTATCAATCCAGACCCTTTAACTAAATTAGGAATAAAACCCCAATTATTCCAAAAATTGTTAAATCATTTGGTGAACCCAAGTTACTTTATTTGTGCATAAAAACCCTAAAACCCCTAGGGTAAAATTCTTACTAATTTTTCCTATAAATTTATGAATTTTAAATTGAATATTTAAATCAAAAATTGATTTCAAATTTTAAAATTTAGTAGTAAATTTTAAATTAATTTTGTTTAAAACCCTAGTTGTTCATAGTAGGTCCCAGTGTTTTTCTAGTAATTTTCAAATAGTTTTTTGAATTTTTTCTATCATATTAAAATAAAAAAAATCCATTCAAATTTCAATAGTAATTTCAAAAAAAATCACAACACCCTATTTACACATATTAGGTCCTATTCAATCAATCATTTTCCAATAATTTTTTGAAATTTTAGTTACATATTTAAATCAAAAATCCAATTTAATTTTCAAAATTCCATATTATTTTGCACAAATACCATTATCAAAACCCTAGTTATATGTACTAACTCTTATTCACTTCTTGAGGTATCACCTTACATGTTTATGATCTTTGTATCCTTTTTGTGCAATTTCTAATTCACTATTTTTAGGACTCTACATTTTATATATTTAGTACTTGCCTTTTATTACACTTTTCCTATTACAAATTTTTGTAAAAAATATAAACATATTTCAAATTGTTTTCCTACCTTAATAATGGCTCAATACACCAGTTTTGATGAAATCGATAAAAGGGAACTTCAAGAACTCCTAACCAAAATTTCCTGACATGTAAGATGACATGCTCAAAATACACCAAGAAGAACAAAAAAGAGTAAACAATAGTCAATCTTCTCAAACCATAGAGTAACTAGTTGCAAATGACACTATGGGGGTAACTATGTCTCAATAACCACATATAGTAGCCCAACCTTCTTGTATGCCACCAACTATAACTAGTACATCTTTATCTCTTAATGTAGTAGCCCTTGTGTAAGAGAAAATATCTCTTCAATCCAAGGTGCTACATCTTGAGCTAGGTACCTATAGACCTACACAGGATTTGGAATCTTTTTCTCTACTACATACACCATTGGCACATCACATTGCTTCAACACCCTTTTCATAAGGTTTTTTTCAACCTAATCTTAATATTTATGATGGCAAGGGTGATCTGAAGACATATTTTAGAGCTTTTCACATAGTATTTTTGGACTATGTACATGATGAATGGCTACTTACCAAGATATTTTCATGAATCCTAAAGGATTATGCTTTACAATGGTTTTATAGTTTATTAAATTAGTTGATCAGTGTATTTAATCTTTTAGCTGACATGTTCGTAGTTCATTTCAGCATTAAAATTAGTGACAAGGTTTCATATGCCTAGGTTACACAACAAAAATAAATGTCAAATGAGCATCTCATAGATTATGTTCTTTTATATAAGACTATCTTGGTTAAGATGACTAGCCCCATGGCCGATCAAGAGTTACAAGATCTCTTCAAATAGAGTCTCTTACTAGATTTATACAAATCAATTATGTTCAAAAGATTCTCTTCCTTCACTAAATTGTGTTACACACTAAATGAAAGAGAAGTCAAGTTAATTTCAATGGGCAAACTCAAGTACACAAATATCTCAAAAAAAAACAACAAGAGTAACATAAAAGTCCCATATAAGGTCAAGGTCAATGATAACAAGACTCAGAATCAACCAATAGTTCATGTGGTTTTAGATCCCCCTTAGTGTGTTGTTTTATCAATACCTCCTCACCATACATTTACCAATCTACCAATTTCTCTAGCTAGAGTTTTACAATAGTTATTGAAATTTAACATCATATCTCTCCCTCTTATTTGTGAATTTGACCCAATAAAGCCTCTTCCATGAGGATATGATCAACATGCATTTTTTGAGTTTCACAGGGCACCAAGACATACAAGAAATAGATGCATTAGTTTGAGACACAAGATACATGATTTAATAGATGGTAATCATATTTATCTTGGCACTTCAATTGAACCTCTTCAAATAAAAAAACATAGGATAAAGATTTGAAAATATTCTTAGATCCTTTTCTACAACATTCAAAATAGGATATAGGGGACACATCAAGGGTTTACCATGCATATCATACACACCCACCACTAGATACATACATGGAACCTCTAGTTGAACCACATCCTTTGAGAAACATGATTGGTGTATACAATTTTAGAGTTTTATCTAGACCTTCCATCTCCTTCTTAGAGTAGGAGATCATCAAGGATGGTTCAGATTATCATGCACTCTTTATCAGAGCTTACATTCATAATCATCCTATTCATAGTATTCTTATCAATAATGGATCTAGTGTAAACATGTGCATTATGACATTAATATAGCATTTGGGATATTCTAAGAAAGATAATACCCTATTGGACATAGTTATTAGTGTATTTAGTAGGCACATATAGAGTTCATTGGGTGATATTGTACTTCCTCTATAGGTTGGTTCAACACACATGGCCACACCATTCACTGTTGTTCCCAGTGCAGGAGTTTTTGATATGTTACTTGGTTGACCATGGATTTATAAACTTCATATGGTACCTTATACAATTCATATATGCATGAAATTCATTCACACTTATTAATTTTTTATAGTTGGTGGAGTTCCATATGAGTTACCACTCCCAACTTTAGAGTCATCTACTATTTCTTAGTCACCAGTTTTAGCTTTGCCACTAGTTACAATTTCTCCACCAATTCTAGTTCTTCTTATAGTATAGATTTAGACATAGTTGAGGCATCCATTGCCATCATAGAGGGTTCATACACCTCTATAGCTTTAGGATTCTAGACAACTTCTAGCTACAATGTTCATACCTAGGGTAGTATCATTGAGATCTCATACATCTACACATAGAACACATGTTCAGAGAACTTCTCATACTACCAAATGGGTCCCTAAAAGCCATATAGTTGCATACACTTCTTATAATTATAGGGAGACCCCACAGTTAGTTCCTAATTTAGAGACTTTAAAGCATATATAGCATATATAGCTTTGAGAGCCACAGTCTCAACATTTCCATCATGTTTCTTGATTATGCATGATTCCTCTCCTTGATACAGGAAACCATGATAGGGAGTCTCCCATGAGACTCATCAATTAGTATCACCTTTTCTTATCCTAATTATACATAGTCTCCTATGCTTGATTGTACATAGCTTAAATATTTTAAATATATAAAAACAATACAAAATTTTAAAATGTAAAAACATTCAAATATGTCACATACACAAAAACATCTTGATTATTTGTATCCTCTATGATTTACATTTCTAATCCTATTTTAGACTTACATTTTTTATTTTATGTTATTATTTGTCTATTTATCTACATTACCATGCTTCACTTGATCTTCTTTGAGTGTGTGCAGTGACTTCTAAACCCTTGATTACTTCACTCTACCCATTAAGGGGGTAGCCTAATCCTACATACAAGATGCACATAGATATATTTTCCCCTTAGGCATATTATAAATGACTACACCATCTAGGTTATGTCATTTCTACACCACACACTCTAGTTATCATGTTGATGTGCATTATTTACTAGCTTACATAGATTACTCTATCAACACTCACTAGTATATAACACTTATGTATCTCTTTGCATATACCTAGTCTTATACTAACATGTCTTGCATATATTCAATTCTTGATTTGATTATTTATATGCAATTATATTTCTAGTTATTACGTGTTTACCTTTATTACTTTACATAGCTAGATTGTTTGCATTTCTCAATTCCTGCTTATTTCTAGTATGTGCCTTAGGACATTCACCATTTTCCTTTACTTATATTTGACTTAGGACATTTACCAATGTCCTTTTATTCTATTAATGTGTGTTCCTTTGGACATTTTCCTTGTGTCCCTTTAATTTACTCTTCTATGTGATTATGGCTTTCATTCCAACTTGCTTGTTTTAAATATATGTGTATGTGGCATTTGAACATGCCTTGTATGTTTACAATGAAATGTGCCTATCTCCATTATTTTCTTAGCCCCTTGGCCACTCTTGTACACTTCTTGATTATTACCTTTTTTGCTTGTTGCTTGATTTATTTTGGTTATTTGTAATGTCATGATCCAAATCATGAATGATCCTAATTCTTGGATGCCATAATGGGCATCATGCTCCATCCCTCCATGAAAACTAACAATTAACAACAAACACTTCTAGTTCTAGTTTAGTACATTGAACATGCTTTTACATTTTTATATCTATCTAGGCATACCCTTATTGATATAATAATCTCTCAATACAAACCATGTTATATCTTGAGATATCTTATCAATTATCATTGTTATATCATATATTTCATAGCATAACACACTTGTAGGGATATTTTTTCTGAGGGTAGTCATTACACGGCCTCTATTCCTACCCTCAAAAGAGGGGGAAACAAAAAAGGGTTTTGTCACAAATATTAGAGCTCCTATCAATTGAAAATTCCTATTTTAGAGCACTCAAAATAACAACCAAACATCAAACTAGTCAAAATAGACTAGGAAAAAAGGGAAGAATCCATAAAAGTCATCAGATTTGGCCTAAGATAGTAGTGATAATATTGGACTATAGTGTCAATGGTGCTATTGTCCATTTCCAATGCTCTTGTCTAAATAACAAAAAAAACCAAATTTTCTAGAAGTAGGTAGAAAAGTAGGTTCAACTATATATTTGCATAGCTAGACCAATTTAAAATCAATAATTTTAGTACACTTTTTTTTAGAGTATGGATGATATGATGGATCTCACTTCTAATTTTAAATACGATAGTTGGTATAAATTCTCGATCAGAATCCATATTCCATACATCAGTGATTAGGGGCAACATGTGCAATAAATTTGTTTATTTTCTTTCCTAATTTAGCATTATCTAGACATTCTCAGTAGTTACATGCCTTATTACATCTATAGGTAGTTGGAATCATTTTAGAGTAGCTTTCATACAAGCCTACTCTCCACATTCTCGAGATCTTGAGTTTCTAAGTGTCTTCCACATAAGCTAAGTTCTTAGTTTCAAAGTGGCTTTCATATAAGCCTAATATACATATTTTAAAGTGACCAAGAGTGGCCTAGTTTCCAACATACGTTTGGATATCCATGCCAATATTTTCATATCATAGTACATTCATGGGTTTCAAAAGCAATCTCATATGACATACATTTCATATCGATATTAGTTCATAGCTTCACTTCATGGGAAAATGATGGAGCCAAAGGTATAGATAGCCTTTGTATTATTTAACCACCTATTTAGAGTGATTTGTCATATATTCCAAACATCAATCAACACATGCATGACCACCTAGATTCACTTAGTGGGCAATGATGGATCCAAAGGTTCAACCTTTGCATTATTGATCTAATTTCTAGGGAATTGAGTACTCAGATTTGTTCATGGTATTACTCTTGGTATAGCATCATCCAGTATTACTAAAAATTATTTAGCATCACAATAATTTTTTTATTGTTATGCATACTCAATGAGGTGTACTTGTTCCTTTCTCTTCCTATTTCTTATACAACTTTTTATGTTCTTATTTTAGATATAATGTATCTAGTAAGAACTGATCTAACTCACACTTCACAACATTCTCTCTCTATGCATAACCCAACATAAAAATATCATCATGAGCTTCACCCTTACAAGTAAGTTTAGGTATGATTTTTATTTTTCCTTTATCCTAGTATTTTGCTTTGTTGCACTACTAGAATAAAAGGGGGAAAATGTAGTCATAAAAAAATGCAAAATTGGTAAATTGACTGTGGATTATGACTTTTAATCCATAAATACCTCTTGATTTATCTCATGACCCTCATATGATTGTTTTCATTGATTCCCAATCATTCATAGCCTTCCTGGACTTGATTCTAGTTGAGCCAAGACCCTATTTTCATGACCAATCCATCCCCCTAGGTCTCATCTACCTAGGACAATAGTGCCACACTAGGACTATAGCACCGGTGTCACTCCTATCCACTTTTGGCATTATTATCCAAGATCATTTTTGGCTTTAATGATCAATTTCTTCTAGTTCTCCATCCTTTTTCTTATGATCCTAACATGAGCACATTCAACCCATGACCAATAAATCCTTATAAAATCCCATTCAAAGATCATTTGGAAAGGTTGGAAAATATCACAAAGTAAACAAGAATACAACCAAGGATACTCAAGCACATTTCCTTATTCTCTACATACAACCATCCAATACTATTTATAGCTTATTTGAATCCTTACACTAGTCCCTAGTTATCTCAAGCACACCCAATTTAAAATTTCCTTATATTCTCATATCACAATTACACCAATCACTTTCAAAGGGAGAACTACATATGGCTTGATTCCTCTTTTGAGTATTGGTATGTAAGAAACATACCCAAATAAGGGGTATGGATCCACGTCTAGTGAATTTTACACACACTACCCCCCCCCTCTTATTTAAAATTGGTGAAATTACAATGAAAGATAGGGTTTGAAGAGAAAATCTACACTAAAAGGAGATATATAGAATTTTGGTTACCAAAACATCAAATACAAGGTCACATAGACCTAACGAATATAACCCAAAAAGCTCAGATCCTCAAGACAACATCATCAGACAAGGACTACAGTGTCGATGCCATTCTTATCCACTTTAGCACTCTTGTCCAATTAGAAAATGAAAGTCAAAATCTTGTTTATGATAGTGTCCCAGACCTACATAATGAATATCAAATCTTGTCTTAATCATATCAACATAATTTAAATTAAGGCTTATTTTATCTCTCTTATTACTATTTTTATAAAAACTTTAATTACCAATAAATTTCACAAATTTATGGTTTATTTACCAAATATTATTTATTGATTTATCAATCTAGACCCTTTAACTAAATTAGGAGTAAAACCCCAATTATTCCCAAAATTGTTAAATTAGTTATAATAAATGTTAATCAAATCTAGAATTTATAGCTCTAACTATGTAGGGAGACAGACTTCACCTACTTAGTTAGCATCATCAATGCCAGATGAAGGTAATTCAATCATGTGATGTGTATGAAAATGACTAATCCTAGAGATCAGAGCTATTTAAATTTTTTTGCCAAATTAATGTTAGATAGATATTATCATTTCATATGTATGATTTATGTGTTTGTGTGATATTATGTTAGAACATATTTTTCTTTATGATACACATCATATAGTAGGAATCTTACAGCACAAGGGTACTAGCATGTCTATCTAGATTCTTGCACTATCACTATCTACTCATCCTTGAAGGGATGGACAATACCTATTTGAGAGATTGTGCAAGGGATCAATGGTTTATGGTTGATGTGAAATAGTTCTCAGATGATCCTCTCTCTCCCCAATTTAGTACTTACTTGGAGACTAGACTTGAGATTATCAGAGATACGATTGAGTTAGAGTAACTCAGGCTCCATGGTTCATAGTATCTATCATTTCACTTATGATGAGACATCATTCCTATTATAAATATAATTAAATAATTAATTTTAATACATTTATATTGGTGACTATATTATTTTACTATCCATGGTTGGATTTTAATATGATTACTTTCTTGTGATGTTGTGATTGTTACATAAATTGCTAGTGGTCAGTAAATGTTGTTTTTACATGTTTATTTATGTTTAATATGATTAGTTAGTATGTTCAAGATCATAAATTAGATTCTTATGGTGTAATATAATGTAATAAAAAGTGTTGATTAGATAATTTAAATAAAAATACTGCATTATTCTAGTAAATCCTAGTGGGGATGTTACAATCAGGGTCCTCATCATTAGTTTTATCAATTTCAAAAAAATATTATTATATATCCTTGAATTATTATTCTCTTAATTACTCTTCCCTCACATTTCTCCATTTTATCACCCAATTTTTCTCTTCCTCTTCCTCCATATATGTTTTATTCTCCATCATCATCTTATCCATCATCACCTACATCAATCTCCTCTTCCTCTCTACCATCTTCTTATTCTAAAATTTTTTTAGTGGGCATCCTATTGATGCCTCTAAGTTCACCACAAGGTTTTTTAGTGTTCAAATAAAACTTCTCATTTTAGAATTCAAAGAATTCAAAGCATGAGTAGCAGGTTGTGGCAACATGATGTCACCTATGGTGAAATAGTGATAGAGATATGTATTGGTGTTCTATAATTTTATAATGAGTGATGGTTGAGAGCCATCATGATCCATTATTTATGAATTATATAAAATATATGTTAAGTATTAGTGAATTATGACCTAGACCTAAGCTAAAAACTATTTTAAGTGGATATTTATAATGAAGTTTAAACTAAAGTGATATGGTGTAAAAAAGAGCAAAGAGAAGGGTAAGGTAGAAAAGAGAGTGAGTGATTACCAATTTTAGTCTTAAATATCATGACAAAGGATCTATTACAATTAAGTATTAATTCAAACCAATATATAATTTAAAATAGCCTAAGCTTAGATTTCACTATATACCCGACAAACTTCAAAGGATAATATGAAGAATCATAAGTAAGAACCAAGCTAACTTTTAAAGATTTACTACTATAGTCAAATATAATTTACACATATGAATACAAAGAAAAATTAAATGAATAAAAATCTATGATCCTCCAACTAATCTAGCATATGCACAAATTAGAAACCCTGTGATTAGAAAATACAACCCAGAATTCAAAGAAACTATTTAAATTCAAGACATAAACTAGAAATTGAGAGAAAACCTATATTATAAATTGGCATGTCAAATGTGGACAATATTTTTAGAACTCCTTGATTATAATAATTGCTTCAAGTGTTCAAAATTTTCTAAAAAATTATCTCTTTCTACAAGATGATGATATACACCTTTTATAGAAAGATAATGTAGTGCATCAGTTAGTTACAATATAGAGGTGTACAAAAGATAAGGACAACTATCCTTAAAATTCCTAAAACGCACTTGTTCTTCACAATTAGACTTACTAGGGGCAATATGCTAATAGACTATCATATGTCTTAAAAAATAATATTCCTATTCTAGATATTACAATGTTTATACAAAATTAATATTAGCTGATGTGTGGGTCTATTATTGAAGGGTCCCCTTGTTGATTTTTAAGAATATCTATTGCCTTCTAATGTTATTATTTGATGAGGTTTATGTCCACATCTAGTTTTATTAGGTAGACTTCTTGATCAACCAAGTCATTTAAGTCTCTATCATCTCAGACCATGGCTTCTTTTATGCTCCTTGCCTCTATAATTTTCACTTTAGCTATGAAAATCCTATCCAAAATTCTTTTTTTGTCCCTTCCAAATTGGCCCTAGCTCTTGATATTAACTAATTGCATGACCAAAGTGACCCTATGTTTGAATTCAACATCATCAATGATTCTAATTATAATGGTCTTAGTAGGATTCAACAACATTGTTCCTAAGAGCTGTTCAATTTTAATGATCAATCCTTTATCATTTTCCAAACTCCTATTAAAAATATTTGTTTAAGTAATTAGACCTTGGAACTTGTCTACTATTATTCCCAATATTTTTTTCAAATGTGCTAAGCTGATAGTCCTGAACTTAGGAATCTTATTCCTAATCACAATGTCAATGAGATCCCTAACTTGGGTCTCTACCTTTTGCCACTCTATTAATAACTCCTTGGCTACTTCATAATGATTGCTTAGGGCATCCTACCTTAGCTTTATTGAATTCAAAGGATTGGACATATAAAATAATAAGGCCTTGAATATGTCCATCATGGTGTCAGGGAATGACAAAATGGCCTAGGTTTCAAAATTTTCCTTCTCTCTTTCCAAGTTTTTAATCTTTTATTTCATCCCTTAGACCTTAGCTTTTACTTGAGCTGATTGAGCCTTAATCAAGCTCTTAACATCCTCTTCATGTATATTAGCCTCATCGAGTTGATGTCCTTCCACCAGAGTTAGACCCATAAAGGGATCCACCTTTTAGAAGGTGAATTCCTTAGTGCCCACAATAACCTTCCTAGTGGTGACCCTTTCCAATCTAGATATCTCTAGATTAAACTGCATGGTGGTATATGATCTTATTAATTTAAGAGGATCTAGAACCTCTACACTTGTGTTGCATGATAGTTCTGAAGCATCTATTTTCTTGTTCTCTTATCTTAGAATGGCCACAATTCTCATTTCTTATTACTCCTTTACCATAGCCCTAATCCATGGCTTAAGTTCATCATGTACTTCAATATTGGAAAATTTTATGAGTGTCCATGAGTGAGAGAGAGAATTAATCTTTTATAATTTCCCATAATTAAACTAATCAGGGATGAATAGTCCATGTATGGGGAATTCATCACTAAATAGGTTTATCTCACTAATTGGGTGTGTGAGAGTCAATATTTGTCTTTTGTGTCCAAAAAGGACCTATGTCATTTTTGCTTTCCTCTTCTCCCTAGTGGCCAATGGGACTATGCCAAGAGCAATCTCTTTCCCTTTCTCTTCCTTAGGCTCCCTTGCTTAGATTTGGGACTCTTCAAACTATTATTATTCCCTACCAGTGTCATATGCCTCTTTAAGTTCTTTGAGGACACCCTCAAGTGTCTCATCTAACTCTAAGGAAATCATATCTATGAATTTAATATGGTAAGGTGGCCTTTGGGGTTATGTTGAAGATGATGGCCCTTCTATAGGTTTATCTTCCAATTTCTCCTCTCCTAATTTCACCTTACCATGGCCTTGCTCATTTTATCCTTATATAATCTACCCTTGAGGATGTGGTTGTTATTCTTGGGGTTGTTCATGGGATGTATTATATGTTCCAAGCAATAAATGATACTAGAGAGGATACATTTTCCATACCTCTCTAGATGACTTATCATCTTTTGTCAATCTATGTTCAAGTTTGATGTTGTGCCCTTTGATCCTGACAAACCCCTCTTCATAATTCATGGCCTTAATGTAAATTTTGTCATGAACATTGAGTTAAATCATGCATTTAAGATTGGGTAGCTTATTCTCCTTCAAATTATTACTCACTATACTCTTTGGGTCCCATATTTTGATCTCATCTAATTAAAACCCAAAAGATTCCCTATGCTTGGACATGGTTTTAACCTAGTTCCAATATTGTAGTATAGTCCTTCCAATAAGTAGAGGTAAGGGGTGGAAAATACCCTTCCTCTTTTTTTTACAAATTCCATAAATGCCATAGATGATCTAGGAGGCAATTTTTTGCTCAGCCAGCTTGCTAAGAACATACACTAGCAATCTATAAGGCTGGGACATGATCCCCTCAATCCTGATGACTATTCAATCTAGATATAACTTGATGTCTCCCATCATCTTGAAATATTTCTTGATTAGTTGATGGAATATAGGAATGGGAATACCTATAATAACCTCCACTATGGCTGGGTAGATACAATAACAAATAAATTGCATATGGTTCCTATACTTAAAGATGTGTAATTTAGAGTAATGGTGGGAAATGGTAGATCAACCATTTGGAGACCAATTACTTATGCCAAGGAAGTTGATAGAGGAAATAATGGCATCTAAAAAATATGATACCATAGATAATTATTTGGTAATTTTCCTTTTGATGGTAGTGAACTGCTTGGTGAGGAAGACACTAATCAAATCTCCAATTGGAGGGGTGAGATTTTCTTCCACTATGAAATTCACATAGGGAACCCAAATTTTGTTTGCATAGGTGGTTTAATGGGATATAAATTATTGGTTTAATAGGGTCATGATTACCTTGATGCCTTCCCTAAATTGGATTATTAGGATCTTACCCTCAAAGTCCTTGAAGATATGGGGTTCTTAGTGCAGCCAAGGTCTAAGGATAGTGTCTAGGTCATGTTTTTTGGTCTTTTTTATTTTGGACAAGTAAATTTAGGGGATTAAGAATTTATATTATTTTTCAAAAGATATAGGGGGAATGTGAGCTATCCTATTAGAATTCCCCTCCCTAATGATCCAATCATTATCTACCCTATAATCAATAAAGATAAGAGCAAAGATGTTTATACAATGTAATACCTCAAGTTTTGTAGTAGTGTAGTGAAGGTTGGTCATCTGAATAATGACCAAGTCATAATGCTTTTGTATCACTATGGTAATTCTCTGATCCTCCTTTGTGATGGGCTTTAACTCCTCCACCATGAAAAAGAATTTAGACCAATTATTAATTCCTTGAGAATTTAGGGCCACAACGTCTAATTTAGTGTCCTTGAATATTTTCCCCTCATTATCTATTGATAGGTAGAGTTTGATCTCCTCCTTCAGATGTTACCTATGATCTACCATGGTTTTTTATACAAATTGTTCACACCAGATTAAAAATTGGTCTTTGTGGCATCTCTTTTACACTCAAAAACACAATCAAGATTTTATTGGATTGAATTTTAACCAATTGAGTTTACTTGGGTCGCTTTATTTAGGGTTTAGGGTTTTAGAGATTTAATGGTAGGATATATCCATACTTTGGCTCATACATGCTTTGGATTTGATTTGGACCTTTGAATTTATACCTTTACATTTTTGAGCCCATAGTTCTCCTATTTTTTCCATTTCTTCTTGTGTGACACCTTTTTGGCATTGGTTTAGACCTTTTGTGGTATTTTTCATAAATGCCTTTTGAGCACTAGCTATTGGTATTTAAAAAATCCCTTTTTATTGTAATTTGTTGGATCAAAATCTTGTATTAGGATGAGATGTTGATTATAATCCAAGATCTTTCCTTTTAATTGGCTCTTTGATTCTAATGCCTTGTGGTTATTCCAATTGGCATCTCCATGGGGCCTCCACGTTCTAGTGAAAAATCATTAGGGATTTCACTCCATTAGATCATGGAGCAAAATAAAGCATGAACCATTAGATCATCTATAAAATTTTATTTGAATGTGATTTCACCATGCATCAAGCTCGTAGGCTCTTGGGGATTCATTAAAAAGTCTTCAGGGTCCTCATGTCATTAGATCATCCTCTAGTAATGAAACACAAACTGTTGATATGCAAAGATGCCCAAATTTTAAGTTAGTGCATTATTAAAGTGGGACTTAGGATTAAACTCCTTAGACTAAGGGATTTATGTCTACATTTTCTAAATTATATAAAGGGGACTTGACTAAATGTTTTAAGCTAATGTTTATGTTGTGTTTGATAAACATAATGCATGCATTGGTCTAAAATATTTATGCCAAGCCTTATAAAATATGATCAAAGGGATCAACATGAAATAGTGGTCTAATAACAAATAGGATTGTATTGTATTGAAAAACATATTAAAACCTTTATTTATAAGAATTTGGTCTAAGTTCTATGTTATAAAGACTTTTAAGACTTAGGAAAAGTCTATAGTTTAAGGTTCATTGTGAAAAAATGTAATGGGGACCTTAAAGTATAGACTTAGACTAGGTTCATTTTTGGCATATATTTAGACCATAAGACCATCTCCATATTTGTATATTGAATATTTCCTATGTTTGAGTATCTTTTGAGGTCTTCCATTATCTTGCAAAGTAATTGACAAGCTTTGTAGTGAGATTTTAAATTGTATTTTGATCCTGAGCTAGATAATTCATTAGTTTAAATTTGATGGTCTCAAATATTTCAAATACATCTTTACGGATGCCAAATGATGGTCATGTGAATGTTAATTTTAAGCTAGTGAAAATTTTAATTTAATGGGATTAAAGTTGATGATCATGAAAACATCAAATACATCCTCATGGATGTCAAATTATTGTCACACAAATGTCAAATTTAAGCTTGTTAAATTCTTATGACCTAATGTGAGAATGCCACTTGGCACCTCTGTGGGGATTCCTAGGATCTTGGACCTAATACACTCTATCAAATGAAGATCAATGGCAAAGTGAGAGCTATATGATCATGATCTAGGATATTTCTCATGATTGGTTGTTTCTATCAAGTGGGCCCCTTTACTTTTAATCCTTGAATGTAAGGGTGTTGCATATAGATCATTTTGGAATTCCATAATCCTTTGACCTTTCAGTTTTTATTCACTCCATCTGATCAGGTCTTCATTATGAAGTGAGAATCATTAATCATGATCTAGGAGCTTGAATGTGATTGGTCCAAGGGGCTATGTGCAAGATTATGTTGAGCTTTCCTCATGTCATCTGACCAAAATGTTGTGAGGAAGCACAAGTCATTAGATCATCAAAGTTTCATGTCATTTAAGTCTATGTTTGGACCTTTCTCACTCTATCAAATCAAATACCATGATAAAGCGAGGGTCATTGGATCCTACAGGATGCAAGGAAGTTAAGTTAGGATCATGGTGATTATAAATACTTAGGCTAAGGTGTTAGGCTAAGGTCCTATTCATATTAATAAATATGATGGGGCCTTAGGATTAAAACCTTAAGCTAAGTTATGAATCAAAGATACCAAGTTAGGAAATATCAAAAGGGACCCTACAAAATGAATATTAGCTAGGCATGCAAGTAAATTTAAAAGGGAAAATAATAAAGGGAACCAATGATTTTTAGGCTAAGTTTTAGTCATTTTAAAAAACATGACTAAGCTTAGGATATGAAACTTATGCCAAAGTCCAAAATAGGTTTTAAATGGTTCCTATCAATTATCAAATTTGAATTGAGGGTTTTTATAGAGTTTTAGAACATGAATTTAGTAGGAATAAACACCATGGAACCTTCAACTTAAAAGCCATAAATACCATTTATTATCACTATTAGCCAAAATTAAAGCAAAACATAATAAGTAATTTTTATTTTATAAAATTAGATGATCTTCAAATTATAAAAATGATCCTATCATGCCATATTTTAATGTTTAATCTTAAAGGTTTCTTAAGGGTCCTAATTTTCAAAAAAATGGGGTTATGTTGGCCTCAACAAATGGCAACTCACATGGGAAACATAGAAATATGTTAGAATATAGAGACTCTAATTTAGATAAATAATTAGGTCATTCACTCTATTTTATCAATACTATCATCCAAATCAGATTATGGTTGAAACAAACTTGCACTTGAAGACTTAGGTTCATACATCAAGACATAGCCATACTATGTGTGTGCTTTGATTCCACTTACTATTTGCCATGGGGTTCAAGAAACAAATTCTAGGTTTTATGTCCTTAATCACTAACATTAACTTATATCATGTTAATATGTTCATTAATAAACATGCTTTTAGCTTAGGGACATCTTGGGCATTGCTTTATTGCTAGCCAAGCATCCATAAACCTAATAAAGATGCCTTTGGTTCTACTCAAGGCCTTGTTCCACTACAAGCCAGGAATATATAGCCCTGATGGAGATTACCAGAATCACCTATACTTGAAATATTTTGATTTTTCATTGTATCCTTCTTTTTTGAATTTTTTTTAGACCTTAATTCTTTTAGTAAGGTTGGGAACCAAAATATCCAGGTTTTTAAATTTGGTCAAATGTTTGATTTTTAAAGAATCACCTATGACTATAACCATTATCCTAATCAAATATGTTGATTAAGTTCTACTATGGCTATATAATGAAATTTTGAGTCCTCACCTTGCAAGTATAAGTCTTCTTAAAACCAATTTGGGGTTAAGATAATGAGCAAGTTTTCATGAAATGACTAAGTTATTTTATTGGTCTTTACTAATTTATAAAAATTAAAACATTATTCTTACATTTTAGGACCATGGTCATTATTTCATGGGGTACACACCTTCATTTCTAAATTTTTGGAATTTTCAAATAAACTCATAAATTTGAGCTCAAGATTGAAAGCAAGGAGTCCAACAAAAGGAAAAAATCCATAATAGGAAGCAACGAAATAGGAAACAAAGGGAACAAACAAATATGCACATAATTATATACAAAAAAAGGACAAGAAGGAAAGAAAACATGAAAGAAACTAACTAGCCTACCTATACTAAATCTAACCATCTTATAGAGTTTATTTCATGAATACTTTTGGTGGAGTAGCAGTAAAGTAATGATTGAGATACTTCCCATTGGTAGGCAATGTGAATTCTACTCCTTACAGATATTTGAGATTGAAGGTGTTGTTTCTTAATGTTTTTTCAACCTAATATGGGCCAATCCACAAAGGTGTGAATTTTTTATGTTTTCCCTTAGGCTCAAATGCTTTGTCCCAAAGGAGAACTAGGTCCCCCTATCTAAACATATTAATCTTTGATCTTTTATCAAACCATCTCTTCACTATGGTCTAATGTATACTAAAATCAACAAAGGCTTTCTCCCTTGCATCTTCCACCTAAATGATGTCCAACAATCTATAGTTGGCAAGTTCTTTGCCTTCCTCCATGTACTCCTGCATGAACCTATATGTAGGAAACTTTAAAGTAATGGGAAACATAGGTTCTTGTCCATATACCAATAGAAATGGTGAGGCTCTTAGGGCTTTCTTAAGTCTTTTCTTATCAACCCATAGTGAAAATTTAAGGATCTTGTGCCAAGTCCTAGGCTTATCTACAATAGACTTCTTCATTTCTTTCATTAAGTTCTTGTTGACAGAATCATATACTCCATTACCTTGGGGATAATGGTTAGATGAAAATTTGAGAGTAATGCCATTTTGTAAGCCCATTTAGTCATCTCTATAGATATAAATGTGCATTTATTATCACATACTAGAGAGAATAGATTTTCAAAGCTAGTACAAATGTGTTCTTCAAAGAAGTTGATCACTTATTTAGTCTTGCATTATTTGGTGGCTACAACTTCAGTCCACCTTGTACAATAGTATATGGTAGTCAAGACATATTTATGACCTTTAGATGAATTAAGGTTGATTACCTCAATAAAGTTTAACCCCCATTGAGCAAAGGGTTTATCAACAATGATTGGTTACAAAGGCATTGTTAACTTTGGTTCCTTAGTTCTTAAGACTTGACATGAGTGATACTCCGTCACATGCTTCTGAGCATCCTTAGAAATAGTTATCCAATAATAACCAGCTCTAAGAATTATATGGGTTATGGTTCTCCCATATGGATGTCCACTACCCAAATTTTCATGAAAGGTACTCATGATTTGGGTGGCCTCTTCTTGTGAGACACATCCCAAGTAAACTCCTTCAAAATTTATTCTATACAAGACCCCATCCTTGATCAAGTAATGGGTTGAATTTAATCTAAGGGCCCTATTTTTCTCCTTTGATAGTCCTATAGGATAAGTACCATTAATTATCAAATGTATGATTGAACCACTCACTAGCTTAAAAAATTTGTTGATTCACTTGCGTAATACTTAAATCATCTGGATCAGCCCTTGGCACCTTACTAATGTTGTTTTTTTCATATCCAAATCACACTCCTACAAAACTAACATACACTTACCTCTACATTCTCTAAGTTTATTTTAAATTAACATAAGTTTAGTGGTAGGGTTAGGTAAGATAGCAAGTACCTTATTTTTAAGGATATAATGCCTAAATTTCTTAATTTATTCAACTAATGCATATGATTGCTTATCAATTAATGAATAATTTAGCTCAACATTCTTAAAATTAAAGCTCATAAAAACTATTAGGTGATCACACCCATAAATCTTTTGAGTTAACATTGTAGTCATAGTGTGGTCAGATGCAAAAGAATAAAGGTAGAAGTCCCTTGAGAAGTCAAGACTTATAAGGACTAGAGCTTGGCTAATGGTCTCCTTGATATTATTGAATGACTTTTTTGGATTATTCATTCCATATAACTTTGTAATCCTTCTTCATCATGTCATTCAATGGCTTGACAATATTTACAAAGCTAGAAATAAACTTTCTCACAAAATTTATCTTATCAAAGAATGACTTTAGCTCTTTTTTATTGTTTAGAGATTTTATTCTAGATATGGCCTCCACTCTTTCAGGACCTATAAAGATCCCATATTTTGTTATACCATGACCCAATAATTTTCTCTCTATAACACAAAAGATACTCTTCTTAGGGTTTAAGGAGATTATATACCTTCTACATCTTTCAAAGACTTGTTGTAAGTGTATGAAGTGATCTTCCCTATTTTTTTAAAAAAATCTTAGATCATCCATGTATTTAATAATATACTTACCTATTAGTCCCTAGAAGGCATGGTCCATATATTTTTAAAAAGTAGATCCTACATTGATTAGCCCAAAGGGCATCCTCTTTTAAGCAAAGGTTCCCCATTTTGTTGTGAAAGTTTTTTTCATCCTCTCCTCTCTATCAACCAACACCTAGTTGTAACTTAAAAAGCCATCAATAAAAGACATCATAGTTGAACCTACAACAAATTAAATTACTTGGTCTAGAGAGGGAAGGGGATAGTTGTCATTTTCTAATACTTTTTTTATTTTTTTGAAGTTGATACAAAGCGTAATATCATCATTATTCTTCCTAACAGGCACCAAGTTAGCCACTTAGGTAGATTGCCTAATCGGGAAGACTATCCTAGCATCTAGTAATTTTTTGACCTCTTTGAAGATCATGGGTTATAAATTAAGATTTATAGGCCTCTACTTCTACCTGAATGATTTTTAACTTTATTTAAGGGGTATAGTATGGGTAATGACTCTTAGATCAAAGATATTTAAGTCATCATAGGACCATGTTATGGCATCCCTGTATTAGGTGAGGAGTTCTTTGGCCTTCTTATTCTTAATGTTTGTGCAAGATTTTCCAATATTTAATAGATGGGGATAATATTTGAGGCCAAGATCAACAACATTATAATATTTCCCACTTACCTAGGTAATCTTAGAAACTTTAGCCAGTTTATCATGGTTAAACAGTCTCTCTAAAGCAATCATTCCCTTGGCGATCTTGTTGTCATTCAACTGAATAACTTTACCATCAAACTTGTCCTCCTTAGATGAATTTTATTTAGTCTCATCAATAATATGGGTATAAAATACCCCAAAATTTCTCATGAAATCCAATATTTGGTGATTATCATTAAAAACTTGAAAATGTTTGATATCATTAGGCACTGAAGGATAAGGGATCAATTTAATGCTGAAATTGGGGTAATCTTAGTTGGGCATGATGTTGGTTATAATATATTCCAACTCATCAGTAGATTAATTTTCCTTTCCTAGGATGGATGTGATGTCAAAATCATCAAAGAAGAATCAAATCCCAAACTCTAAACTTATACCTTTTAAGATGTGAGAGTTTGCACTGGTATTTGCTTCTTACTTGGTTGACCACTAGTTCTGAGTCCCCATAAACAAATAGTTCTTTGACCATTCTTTATAGAAAAATTTAAACCTAAGATAAGGTATTCATATTTATCAATATTATTAGTGCAAAGGAATTGGAGTATATAGGATCAATTAAGATAATACCAACACCTAATCCAACATTACACATAGTACCATCAAAATGCAATTTCCACAATCCAAGAACAACATGGGCACTTTTGGGATCACATACCTTATTATTCTCTAGGGTGAAAAACCCTAAGTCTGAGTCAATTATGTTGACCCTCTATTTTATAGCATTATATTTTGTTATCATGTGTTTCATCCTTAGATCTCTCTCAACCCTAATTTGATTAGGGATTCCCTTCCAAGGTAGCCACAAATGTGAGAAATATGTGGACATGTAACCATTCAAAGCCTTGGTCCATTCCCTACTCAATAGGATTACATAAACATCAAGTATATAACCAACTTGAATATCAATGAATTGTTACACCTTCGGCTCAAAATATAGTTGCATGTGAACATTTTAAAGCTCCCCAATTACCTTAACTCTAGATTTTTCTAGCTGAGTTACAACTCTATCAAACTTAACAGGAGTCAGGACAAGTTATTTGTATATAAATATTGGAATGATATTGGTAGAAGCACTTGATTATAATAATAAATTATGTAAGTTCTTACCAAACATCCTAACAATGAGCAAGAAAGGAAGATATTCATCCTTAGCTTTATGCATAGTCACATTGGCATGATCAACCTTGGGTGGATTGTTGAAATTCTTTGACAGATATTCCAATAGGAGGTCCCTTTTGTCTATGATATATGTTAGTTCATGTAATCTAATATTATCCTTTATCTTTTTTAGATCCTCAACTATGTTATATCTAGTTTTATTAGAAGAACTAGGAATATCAATTTTGGGTTTAGAAGTACTCCCATTAGGTGGCTTTGGATTGTTATTTGAAGAAGTAACTAGAGGAGTTATAAAATTATTTGAAGGCATTGAGGTAGTCAAGGTCTAACTTCACTCTCTATTCCTTAAAGGATATGTCTTGTTCAAGAACTATTTAAAGGCTTAGATATCCTCAAGGATCTCATCAAGTTCATTCTCCTCTTGAAAGGGGAGATCAAAAGTATCCACCATGAAGGCTTGATCAAATGATTTAGATCCAAAAGCACTTGCACAAATTTTCTTGTTAGGGACCACTTCAAATGTATCCAACTCCTCTTGAAAAGCCTCAAAAGCTTTACAAAATTCAATACAATTAATTTCACCATGCTTGGTGTGCAATGTACTCTATAATAATCAGGTAATGCAATATTAATGAGGTTAATGTCCATGGTCTTATTTTTAGAAGATGGCTCATTATTACTATTATTATGAAAACTATCATTATAAAATCTATTTTTTGGCCTATTATACCTTTGAAATGAGAATTTCCTACTTGAGATTTCACCATTATTTCTAACTTATTTTTATATTTGAAGTAAATTAGTGCTTAACTTTTAGACCATTTTTAAGATAGATTCATTCTCATTTTTAGGAGTTTTAGAATTATGTGCATGATTATTTTTATCACCTAAAATTGGTACCAAATCTCTTTTATAACATGTACTAAAGCCATTATTAGGATGATTTAATAATCCTTAGTTATGATTGGGATTAGCATGACTCAATGGTAATTGGTTTAAGTTTGGGAGTTGGTTTAATGATGGGTTATTCTAGTTGTTGGGCAATAAGTTCATCATAGGCATATGTGGGTTGATGTTTGACACAAAGTATGCCATTTATCCTTGGCATTACATTTGGTCACTAATGATTACTACTTCAGAATAGGCCCTAGTTAATGAAGTTATAATTGGCATGGATCTCTTCAAGAATATAGAGGTCATAGGATCTACTATATCCTTATATATTTATAGAGATAAAACATCATCAAGCTTATAATGGTATATAGTATTGCTATACATTTTCTAGAATCTATCATTAAATGACCTTATAGGCTCACTTGCATCTATTATAATGGTGGTGAACTAATGGTAAATGGCATAAGGGCTGACAATCTTACCAAATTGATCAATGAACACATTAGTGAAACTATCCCAACTTGTGATATAATTATTAGGTAAGTTAAACAACCATTCATAAGCAACATATTTAAAATTGAAGGGGAATAACTAAAATTTACATCCTCATGCATAACATTTAGAAACCTTAAGGTAGCTTCAAAATGTTTTGTGTGTTCTTCAGTAGTTACTATACCTGTTGGACTAAATGTAGGCAAATATTTCTTAGGGTTACATGGGATATCATATACCACACCTGACACATTGATTGAAGACTCTCCCAACTAATCCATACTTGGTCAAAGGTTGAAGGCAAAGGTACCTTAGAGAGGTGAAGTTGGCAAAGATTTATATCTTTTGCATCTACCTTTATCATGCCTAGCCCTTCTATGGACCTCAAGCTCAAGAAAAGGTTCCATTATCTCTGAGTGTGATTTGGTTTAAATCTATGGAAATTATATTTGAAGGTTGAAGATCCTATTTTAAGTATGATGTATCAGGTTAATATTTATAATAAACATGGATTAATCCTACACATTAAGCTTATTTTGCAAATATTGCATAAATAACATTAAAGGACATTGATATTTACCTAAAATAGCTCAAATATGTATCTAACTATGATAATATGATCTATCTTTACAATTTTAAGCCCAAATGAACTTAGATATAGGAAGGATATGCAAACCTTTGATCAAAACATGCTGTCCTAAACTTAAATTTTATGGATTTTCAAAATTTAAGTTAAATTTACCAAAACCAAGCATCAAATCCTAGAGAACTTTAATCTTTGTCTAAGAAATAAAAAAGATATGTCAAAAACCACAAAAATCAATGATCTTTACAATTTTAAGCAAATAATTACTCAAAGTAAAAAAGATAATATCAATCTTTAAACAAAACCTAACAAAACTAACTAATTTTTAAAGAATTCACCAAAAGAAGGCCCTCCTTCTAGTGCCAGTGGAAAATGCCTTATTGATGCCTCTAAGTGTACCACAAGGTTTTTTAGTGTTCAAAGAACACTTCTCATTTTAGAATTCAAGTAATTCAGAGCATCAATATTAGGTTGTGGCAACTTAATGTCACCTATGGGGAAATAATGATAGAGATATGTATTAGTGTTCCACAAATTTATAATGAGTGATGGTTGGGAGACATCAATGATCCATTCTTTGTGAATCATAAAAAATCTATAGTAAGGCTTAGTGAATTATGACCCAGACCTAAGCTACAGACTAATCTAAGTGGATATTTATAATGAAGTTTAAACTAAAGTGATATGGTGTAAAAAAGATCAAAGAGAAGAGTAAGGTATAAAAGAGAGATAGTGATTACCAATTTTAGTCTTAAATATCATGATAAAACATCTATTATAACTGAGTATGAATCTGAACCAATATATAATTCAAAATAGCGTAATTTGAAATTTCACTATATACCAAGCAAAATTCAAAGGATAATGTAAAGAATCACAAGTAAGAACCATGTCTACATTTAAAGATTTACTACTATAGTCAAATAAAGTTTACACATCTAAATACAGAGTAAAATGAAATGAATAAAAACCTAAGATCCTCCAACTAATATAGCATATGAACAAATTATAAACCCTATGATTATAAAATGCAACCCAAAATTCAAATAAACCATTTAAATTTAAGACATAAACTAGCAATTGAGAGAAAAGCTATATTAGCAATTGACATGTCAAATGTGGACAATATTTGTATAACTCCTTGATTATATTAATTGCTTAAACTGTACAAAATTTTCTAAAAAATTCTCTCTTTTTACAAGATGGTGATACATTCTTTTTATATAAAGACAAGGCTTTGCATTGATTAGTTACAATATATAGGTATACAAAAGACAAGGATAGTTATCCTTAAAAGTCCTAAAATACACTTGTTCTTCATAATTATACTAACCTAGGGGCAATGTGCTAATAGAATAGCATATGCCTTACAAAATAATATTCCAATTATAGATAGTACAATGTTTATACAAAAGGAATATTAGCTAATGGGTGGTCCCAGTGTTGAAGGGTCCCCTTATTGATTTTGTAGAAGTTTTATTGCCTTATGACATTGTTATTTGAAGAGTTTCATGTCCACAGCTAGTTTCATCAGGTAAACTTCTTCTTGATCATCTAAGTCTCTATCATCTTGGGCCATGGTTTCCTTTATGCTCCTTAGCTCTATAATTTTCTCTTCAGATGTAAAAATCATGTCCAAAATTCTTTTGTTGTCCCTTCTAGACTGGCCCTAGCTCTTACTCCTAACTAACTACATGACCAAAGTGACCCTATGTTTGAATTTATCATCCTTAATTATTCCAATTTTAGTGGTATTGGTAGGATTTAACAACATTATTCCTAAGAGATACTCAATTCTAATGATCAATCCTTTATCATCTGCCAAAAGTTTGTTCAAAATCTTTGTCCAAGTACTTAGACCTTGGACCTTATCTACTATTATTCCTAAAATGTTATTCAAATGTGCTAATTTAATAGTCTTAAACCTAGGAATATTATTCCTAATCATAATGTTAATGATATCCCTAACTTGGGTCTCTAACTTTTGCCACTCTGTTATTAACTCCTTGGCTACTTCACCCTGTTGGCTTAGGGCATCTTGCCTTAGCTTTATATAATTTAAATAATTGAACATATAAAATAATGAGGCCTCAAAAATTTATATCATAGTGTTAGGGACTAATAAAATGGCCTAGGTTTCTAGTTTTTCCTTATTTCTTTCCATGTTTTTAATCCTTTATTTCATCCCTTGGACCCTAGTTTTTGCTTGAGCTAATTGAGCCTTAATCAAGCTCTCAACATCCTCATCATGTATAGTAGCTTCACTAAGTTATTTTCCTTCTACTAGGGTTAGACCCATAAAGGGATACACCTTTTGAAAGGTTAATTCCTTATCACCCACCATAGCCTTCCTAGTGGTGACCCTTTCTAATCTAGTTGTTATGGATTAAACTGCATGGTGGTGGATGATCTTATGAATTTTAGATACTCTAAGACCTCTACACCTATGCTACATGATGCTCCTAGAGCATTAATTTTCTTGTTATATGGTCCTAAAGTAACCATGATTCTATTTTCTTTTTATTCTTTTACCATATCCCTAATCCATGGCTTAAGGTCATCATGTACTTCAATATTGGAAACTTATGTGAGTGCCCATGAGTGAGAGAGAGAAGGAATATTTTGCAATTTCCCATAAATAAACAAATCATGGATGATTATTCCATGTATGGGTAATTCATCACTAAATAGGTTTATCTCACTAGTTGGGTGCGTGAGATTCAACCTTGGTCTTTTGGGCCTAACAAGGACCAATGCCATTTCTAATTTCTTCTTCTCCTTAGGGTCCAATTGGATTATGCCAAGAGAAAGATATTTCATTTTCTCTTCCTTAGGCTCCCCTGCTTGGACTTGGGCCTCTTAAAACTATTCTTGTTCCCTATCAGTGTCATATGCCTCTACAATTTCTTTGAAGACACCCTCAAGTGTCTCATCTAGCTCTAAGGCAATCATATCTATGTGTTTAATAGGGCAAGGTGGCCTTTGGGGTGGTGTTGAAGATGAGGGCCTTTATCCAAGTATCTCTTCCATTTTTTCCTCTCCTAATTTCTCCTTACCATAGCCTTGTTCATCCTATCCTTAATAAATCTACCCTTGAGGTTGTGGTTTTTATTCTTGGGATTGTTCATGGGATATCACAGATGGTCTAGGAAATAAGTGATACTAGAGAGGATGCATTTTCCATGCCTCTCCAAGTGGCTTGTCATGTTTTGTCAATCTATGTTCAAGTTTTATGTTGTGCCCTTTTATCTTGGCCAACATCTCTTCATAATTCTTAACCTTAATGTAAATGGCATCATGAACACTAAGTTGAAGCATGTATTCAAGCTTGGGAAACTTCTTTTGCCTCAAATTATTACTCGCTATACTCTTTGGGTCCCACATTTTGAGCTCATAAAATTGAAACCAAAATGAGTCCCTACACTTTAACATGGTTTCAACCTACTTCAAATCTTGTAGTATAATCCTTCCAATAATTAGAGGGAAGGGGTGGAGAAGACCCTTCCTCTTTTTTTACAAAATCCATCAATGCCATGGATGAGCTAAGAGGTAATTTCTTGCTTAGCCAGCTTACTAAGAACATATGCTGGTAATATTTAAGGCTAGGGCATGATCCCCTCAATCTTGATGACTATGTAGTCTGGATAGAATTAGATGCCTCCCATCAACTCGACATACTTCTTGATTAGTGGATGGAATCTATGCATGGGAATACTTTTAATATCCTCCACTATGGCTATGTAGACACAGTCACAAATAAATTACATATGGTTCCTATACTTAAATATGTGTAATTTGGAGTAATGGTGGGAAGTGGTAGTTCAACCCTCTAAAGACCATTTTTTTATGCTAGGGAAGTTGATAGAGGTAAGAAGGGAATCCATAAAATATGACATCATAGAGAATTGTTTGGAAATTTTCCTTTTGATGGTGGTGAACTATTTGGTGAGGAAGACATTGATCAAATCTCCAATTGGAAGGGTGAGCTTCTATTCCACCATGAAATGCACATAGGAAACCCAAATTTTCTTTATATAATTGGTTGAAGGGGATCCAAAGGCTTAGTTTAATAGGGTTATGATTACCCTGATGCCTTCCTTGAATTAGACTATTGGGATCTTAGCCTCAAAGTCCCTAAATATATGGAGTCCTTAATGAAATCAGGGTCTAAAGATGGTGTCTAGGTCATGTTTATTGGTCCATTCTTTGATTTTGGATAAGTAAATGTGGGGGATTGGGAGCTTATAGTATTTTTCAAAAGCTACAAGTGAAATGTAAGCTACCCTCTTAGAATTCCCCTCTCTGATGATCCAATCATTATCTACCCTATAATCAATAAAGATAGGAGTAAGGATGTTAATATAATACAATACTTCAAGTTTTGTAATGGTATAGTAAAGGTTGATCATCTAAATAGTGACCAAGTCATAATGCCTCCGAATCACATGGTAATTCTTTGCTCCTCCTTTGTGATGGGCTTCAACTCCTCCACCATGAAGAAAAGTTTAGACCAATTCATAATGCATGGAGAATTTAAAGGTCACAATATATAATTTAGTTTCTTTGAATATTCTCCCCTCATTATTTGTTAATAGGTATATTTTGGTCTACTCCTTTAGCTACTACCTGTGAGCTACCATGGTCTCTATTTCTACAAATTATTCACACCAAATTGTAACTTGGTCTCTATGGTAGCTCTTTTACACTCAAAAACACAATCAATCTTTCTTTGGATCAATTATAACCAATTGAGTTCTCTTGGATTGATTTTATGAAAGGTTTAGGGTTTTAGAGTTTTAAGGCTAGGATATATCTAGACTCTAGACCATACATGCTTTGGATTTGATATGGACCTTTGCCTTTACACTTTTGCATTTTTGATCTTGCAAGATCTCTTATTTTGTCCTTTTCTATTGGTGTGGTGCCTATGTGGCATTGGTCTAAACTTTTTATGGCATTTTTCATAAATGCCTTTTGAGCACTAGTCATTGGCATTTAAAATTATCCTTTTTATTTTGATTTATTGGATCAAAATCCTAAATTAGAGTGAGACATTGATTATGATCTAGGATCTTGGGTTTTAATTAGCTATTTTATTTTAGTGCCCTATAGTTATGCTACATTGCATCCCCATGGAGCCTTTGAGTTCCTTTCAAAATTCATTAGAGATTTTGTGCCATTAAATCATGGAGTGCAATAAATAATGAATATTGGATCATCTATCACCTTTGATTTGAATGTGCTTTCACCATACATCAAGCTCATAGGATCTTAGGGATTCATTAAAAAGTCTTTGGGGTCCTTTCACTATTAAATCATCCTCCATTGATGAAGCATGAGCCATTGATCTGCAAAGATGCCCAAGTTTTAAGTTAACACATTATTAAAGTGGGACTTAGTCTTAAACTCCTTAAGCTAAGGTTTATTACATTTTTATTAGGCATGAAACAAACCTTAGGCTAATGGATCTATGTCTAAGTTTTTTAAATTATATAAAGGGGACCATGGCTAAATCTTTTAATCCAATGTTTACATTATGTTTGATAAACATAATTCATGCATCGGTCTAAAATATTTATGCTAAGCCTTATAAAATATGATTAAAGGGATCATCATGACATAGTGATCTAATAAAAAATAGGATTATATTGTATTGGAAAACACATTAAAACCTTTAGTTATAATAATTTGGTCTAAGCTCTACATTATAAAGACTTTTTAAAATAAGACTTAGGATAAGTCTATAGTTTTAGGTTCATTGTGCAAAAATGCAATGAGGACCTTAAAGTATAGACTTATATTAGGTTCATTTTTTGCATATATTTAGACCACAAGGTCATATCCATATTTTTAAATTGAATTTTTCCCATGTTTGAGTATCTTTTGAGAGCTTCCATTAGCTTACAAAGAAATTAATGAGCTTTCCAATGAGATTTTGGATTGTATGCTGATCTTAAGCTAGAAAATTCATTAGCTTAAGTTTTATGGTCTCATAGATGTCAAATACATCTTTACAAATGTCAAATGACAGTTACATAAACATCAATTTTAGGATAGTGAAACTTTTAATTTAATTGGATTAATGTTGACAGTTGTGAGAATGTAAAATACATCCTCAAGTATGTCAAATGATTGCCATACGAATGTTAAATTTAAGCTCATTAAATTATTATGACCCAATACAATAATGTTACTTGGCACCTTCATGGGGCTTCCCAAGATCTTTGACCTAATTCACTATAATGGATCAAGATCCATGATGAAGTGAGAGTCATAGGATCATGATCTAGGAGCTTGCTCATGATTGGTTGTTTATATTAGGTGGTCCCATTTGATTTTAATCCTCAAATGTAATATTTTTGTGTGTTGATCATTTGGGCCTTCTATAATCCTTTGACCTTTCAAATGTGATTCATTCTATTTGATTAGGTCTTCACAATGAAGCAAGAACTATTAATCATGATTCAAGAGCTTGAACATGATTGGTCTAAGGGGATATGTGTATGATTATGTCAATATTTCCTCACACTATCTAATAAAAATTCCATGAGGAAGTAAGATTTGTTATATCATCTAAGTTGCATGTATTTTAATTCTAACTTAGGCCTTTCTCGATCTATTAGATCGAATACCATGATAAAGTGAGGGTCATTGGATCCTAAAAGATGTAAGGAAGTTAATTTAGGACCATGATGATATAAAATACTTGTACTAAGGTGTTAAGGATAAGGTAATATTATTATTAATAAATATGATGAGGCCTTAGGATTAAAACCTTAGGTTAAGTTGTGAATCAAAGAGACCAAGCTAGGAAATATCAATAGTGACCCTACAAAATAAATATTAGTTAGGCATGCAAGGAAATTTAAAAGGTAAAATAATAAAGGGGACCAAAAAAATTTAGGTTAAGTTTTAGTCAGGTTAAAAAACATGACTAATATTAGGATATGAAATTTATGCTAAAGTCCAAAATAGGTTTTAAATGGTTCTCACCATTTTAGTTCCTGTTAGTATTCAAATTTAAACTAAGGGTTTTGCCAGAGTTTTGGAGCATGAATTTCTTAGGGAAAAACACCATGGAACCTACAACTAAAAATACATAAATACCATTTATTATAAATTTTATCCAAACTTAAAACAAAACATAATAAGTAATATTTCTTTTGGAAAAGTGGATGATCTTCAAATTCTACAAATGATCTTATCATGCCATATTTTCATGTTTAATCTTTAGGGTTTCTTAAGGGTCCCAATTTTCAAAAAAATGGGGGTATGTTGACCTCAACACATCCTTTAGCCCATCCAAACCCAATCATTTTTTCAATACCTATATATATTCATTGTTTAAAGCTTCATCAAAATTTAAGTACCTATATCCAAACCCATGAGGTCATATTTTAATAAAATATTTTAAACTAAAGTACATTAATATTTATTTACTTCTTCATAGTCATATGAAATATCATCTAATTTATTAATCCTAAAATCATGCACCTTAGATGCTTTTACATTCAACTCATATTAATTTGAAGGAGATAAAGTGTTATCCTTTTTTTTTCTACCTATGTATTTGGGTGGATAGGTTGCAAAGGTGATGGAGGTGTGGGTGGATATGGTGGATTGGGTTGCCTTGGAGGAGAAAGCATGGATTTTATATGGGATATGGAATAAATTTGGGTTTTTTTATTTGAGTGGTCTACTTGGGTGGATTATAAAAATGGTTTATTTTTGGGTTGTTTATTTTGGGGCACAAATGGCCATTTAAAAAGTATTAAATTATCTTATTCATCATTCATTGTAAAATTTGAGTATTTAGTTTCAATCTAAACCTATATAATGCATTTATTTACTTGTGATTTTCTATTCATTATGTTTAATGAAGTTCTTATATGTAACTATAAGTTTTGTGTGAATTTTTATTTCTTTTAAATGTGGGGAACACACATGTCCACCCCTTTGTCCATGACTGGTTTGACTCAAGGATCCCTATCTATATCTTTTTTTTTCTCTCTTACTAATCCTAACATACTCCCTTCCTTTAATCTAGCTTGAGCTCATATGATTTTTCCCCAAATACTAGCCTTCTATTTTAACTATTTGGGAATCAATCATGGTCAAGTTATCTTTTGAATCACTCACATTACTCATCTCCAATATTCATGTATATTTCCATAGAATCATGAGAATACATATATATTCATTATTATACATGATTTTTAATTTATTTTGAATTACATTATGCATTATTTTTACTACATTCTAAAAATAACGTGTTGAAAAGGTATACATTAATTTGAGCCATCTAGACATATTTTTATTAAAGTGTTTTTTTTTTTTTTTTTTTTAATTTAATGGTTCCTCATCACACTGAAGTTATAATAGTATTTTTATACCTCTCAAAATGTTTTGTTATATGCCATTCATCACTAAAATATGTAATCATATTTTTTCACCACATTTCCATTTTAATTTTTAAAGACTCATTGTAGACTCTGACGTAAAGGTGGTTGTGTTATCTTTTTATGTGTTATTTTTATGGGTGGAAAAAAATATACTAAACTAACTATTTGGGACTCTAATTTCATCCAACACCAACAAGGTTATAACATTCCCCATCTAAACATATTCATATTTTGTCAACTTATTTGGTGATTTTAATCATTTCATCAATTATGAACTTGGTATTGTTTAATTGCACATTTTATTTTCCCATATTTTGAGATATATAGAGATAATAACTTATAATATTATCCCTTCATATAATACCACAAAAAATTGTGCTCACTAGGTGAATCTCTACCCTGATGATTTAGTCAATCAAATTATTAAGAAGAAATGTGTACTCCTTTTGTATTTTAATTATTTTTAAACCATTTCTATTTTATTATTATTGGAAATTTATATTTTTATATCTTACCTTGATTAATATAACCATATGGATAGACTAATGTGCTTGGCTAACAATCTTAATGTGGAGCCTTGAAAACTAAAATATGTCCTTGTAGATATGCAAAGGGAATAATCTCACCAAACTTTCCTACTTGTTGATAAAAGATATCTCAAGTATATACAACACACCCCAAAATTTCTACCTTATAATATGAAATAATTATTCAAATATGTTATTTTATTCACTAGTTAGTGGTTGAAATATTCTATTTAACACTCACTCACCTGCAATACCCAAACTTTTCGATGCAAAAAAGACTCAAGATATTACATTTATATTAGCTAGACTTTTTCCTTTTCATTTACACTCTTCAGTTACTCTTCAATATCCTCATTGATGATGACCAGTCCACCCCCCTTTGTCTTTACAAAGCATTTTCACTTTTTAATAATCAATATCATACTTGTCATATTCCTCTTAAGAGACATATTTTTTTAAAGCTACTCTAGTGCACTCTTGGGTTGTTGACCTAGTTAAAAACTCTAATTTTATCTTTGTCTCTAAGAATCATGAAAATCTAATGGTGACCATATTATTTTTAAACCCTAAAAATTATTTTATTTCACCCTTTTCTTTTTTCTTTCACTAATTATTTTCTTAAAAACACACCACAATCCTCTATAGATTAAAATGATCACCTCAAATACCTTAATTTCTATAAACATGGTGTGGATTTTCTTTCCCAAGTGCTCTTGACTCATTATATAATTTTTTTCTCCAAAAAAATTTGATACTGAAAATTAATTAAAATAACATGAAAAGGAAAATTTATCGTATCCATTAACATTTAAATTTCCCTAATGTTGCATATTTTACCATTATAATATCATTACTTCCACTTTTTTACATTCAAATTAACTCGTGATGATGGCATCCATTTTTTGAATCCCTTTAGGAATGACCTAAACCTTTACCTCTTTCTTAAATTATTGATCATAATATGTATCCATTTTATTTTCACCCATGTACCTTGCATACCTAACATATCAAACGATTGGATGATGTTGTGCATGCATGCACCATTATTAATTTCATGGATTGAGCCTTTTTCCATCTTACCCCACACTAAATTTGTGTATGATCCTTCATCACATCAAATATTTCACCTTATTTTGTGTGATTATGTGTTTGTATATATCCCTTTTCTTTCATGCATGTGAAATTAGTAGCTTAATATGTATGGATTAATCTTATCAAAAGGAAATATAATGGGTAATTGTGTACACAGGGAAAGAAACATGACAACTTATGAACTTAAATTCTTGATATTTAGTCAAGATATCTGATGTAATGGATGGATGATGGGCACCCTAAATGAAATAGGATGAAGATAAATCTGAGGGGAAAATAAAGATAAAATGGAAGACTCAGATTTGAAGGTTATTTATTTTTAAGGAAGAATACAAAAGGGTATTACTAACATGACTATGGGCCTAGAGTGTTGATATATAACTTAAAGCTGACTAAGGATAATATTTGAACTATTGGTGGAGAAAAATACATGAATAATAATATCATAATTGATATCACTCCAAAGTGCACTTGATGGAATAGTAATAAGCACTCTAGTGAATGGACTAGTTCTATGATGAAATGGATGCTTAGTGAGTGACATCTAATTGTAAGGAAAGACTGGTTAGAAATGTGTTAAGCATGAAACCTATATTTACTTCATTGAAAGGAAGGTTATTTATTTTTTGAATTTGTGAGCAATTATTTTTTATTTCACTAATTTTGGAAAGGATTTTTTAAAAAATGGTTGTGATACTCAAGCACATTTTGACAAGGTTTTTTACACATAGAATTCAAATTGAATTGCTTACTAAAATGAAAGCACAAAAATAAAATAAATAAAATATAATAAATGTAGAGAGAGATAGAGAGAGAGAGAGAGAGATGATTTTTTTTATAATTTTCTTGATTTTTTGGATGCATGTAATATTACAAAATGAAATCTTAACTCAGAGTAAAAAATGTGAATTTTTATCTTTTCCTAGATGCAAGCTAGATGGAATTCCTTTTATTTTTTACTTTAATATTGTAAATTATTGATAATACTATGAAAAATGGATATTTTTATAACATTAAAATAATACAAAATTATATCTAAACCCTAGAAAGTAGAAATACCAAGTATCTAGAGTTTCTTCTATATGTGCAAGCTATAATTTATATTTTAAAGAATTAAATAATTACACACTAAGCTAAATGATTTTATATTGAATAAATATGAAATAAAATTTCCAATTTAATTATTGTATTATATAAAAATAGAGTTATTGTTTCATAAAAATCAAATAAATTATTTTCAAGATATAAACTTTCTTTTACCTAGGTTTTTCAATAGTTTTATAGGTGTATATGTGATTATTTACTTGTTAATGTAATCTTGTTAAAAATTGTAAATGGTTTTTTTTAAAATGAAAATGATTTTTTTAATTATATAATTTACATAGTTTTTAGATGTAAACTAAATGATTAAAAATATGCTAAGATATAAATGTAAACAATGAAAATAGGTTATGTTTTCTATGTAAAATAAAGAAAAGAGGAGATTTCATTTTAATTAATTTCACATTTTATAAATGTATATCCTAATATAATAAAAATATATAAAGCTAAAATAATTTACTATAATGAAACAAAACTAGAATTAAAAACCCCCGGCCTAATCAATGATGATGATCAAATGAAGGAAAATATTTGTTGTATAAATGAGCCATCCTTAGGTATATAGCTCCTTAATTTATAAATTATATCCCATATAATTATATAACAAAAGGATGAAATGGAAATATGTAAATAGGGACACAATATTTGAAAATAAGATAAATTGAAAAGTGGTTGGGTTGATTAATAGATAACAAAAAAATAGTTTTTGATTCATATGAATTTTTGGCTCCAAAAATTGTGTAGAATGACCATGAAGATGTCTAAAAGTGAAGAAAACCCTTTTATAAAACTAAAATAAGGAAAGGTAGGGTTATATAGGGATTTTAAACACTAATATTAAATGAAAAGTTTGGATCCAAAATGTACCTAAAATTGGTTTACTTTTAGGATAAGAATGGATTTTACAAGGGTGATTTTAAATGTTAGTTAATTGAAAGTTGAACTTAGAAAGGATTGGGAGTTATTAAAACAAGAGTGGGATTGATATGGGTAGTCATGAAGTGAAATCAAAGTAAAAAAGATTAAAATGTGAATAGAAACATGAATAATTCATTAAAAAATTAACTCTCAAGCTTTACATTTGAAAATGGATCAACCAAGATGGAAGAGCCATTAATTATAGGTGACAATTATGAAACTATCACTTTCTATGATGAAACCACCCTATTTTATAATAAGCCCACCATAGAATATTATGAAACCAAAAAAAATGAAAATTTTTTATTGAGGAATATGAAACCTTTGTGGCAGAAATGTCACCAGTGGGGAGATTTTGTAATGGAGAGTGGCAATTGCATCACAAAAAGTGACAATTCTGTTATAAAGGAGGTAGTTCTAAGAATACAGAGAAAATGACATTAAGAAATCATTTCTTGAAGTTTTCAAAGTCCAAAATGAGAATAAAATAGGTAGATAGTTTTATAAAGGACTAAGTCTAAGCATATTTTTGATATAATTGTATTATCATTGGATTCATTTTAGAAATGTCACACCTAGTAATTTTAGGGTGCATACAGATTGCCCCTCCAGGATAACACCTTGTCATGAATTGATGAGGGTGTGGTCCCAAGTAGTTTTATGTATAAATGAAATAAAGTTTAAATTTTTTTACCTCACTTACCTTATTACCACATTGGATTCATCTGAGACTCTATGCAACCTAAACCATCCCGTAGGGGGACTAAATCTAGTGTCAAGTGTCTTGTACCTAAAAAACTAAAGATAGCATAAAAGTATGCTATGAAAAGTCAAAAACTTTTAAAAAATTTATTTATGTACACAAAAAAAATTTAATTCATACATATTAACATCTAAAATCTAAAAAACATGAGTTTGGAAAGGTAACTCCTATAAATAGAATGTTTTAAATCATAACAGCTAATTTAAAAAGACAGTATATTTAAAACTTGCTAAGAATAGAATCAATGTGTGACAATTGAATTTATATTTTTTTTGATATTTGGGTTAATGGTGAATAAATATAAATATAAAGTATATAAATATAAAATCACATATAAGAGATGGAAAAAATATTAGCTGGAGGTGGAGCAGTTCAGGCCCAAGCTAGTTTTCATTACTTTTGCATTTTTTCCCCAATTTAGGAAAAATCATAAAAATTGCTCTTAGATCCATTAATTATTGAAATAAATAATATAAATGGGATTAAATTAATAGGTACACTAGGGATAATTTATTTTTTGATGAAGGACTAATTTTTGGGATAGGTAGGCATAATATTTTTTCTCCCATCTTAATTCACATTTGTGGAGATTACTCACCCACAAAGGCATATATATGGATTAGAGTCTCGAATGAATAATTTACAAGAGATGGATGAAATAGGAGTAGGTCATGATATTAAGGCCAGTATTAAACATGTATATACATTCATACATTTTTGGGGGTATTTTTTATATGTTTGACCCACTTGCCCTCTACGAAGGTGAATTGTGTATACACATAATATGTTCAAACTTTTATCAATTATTGACACTCTTCATCTTCCATGAACCTATAGGGTCTAAATATATTTGAGCACACAATTTAAGGGGTGCATCAAGAAAGAGTTGGGTATACCATTGGTTCTTTACAAGATTGTTGTCCCTTTTGCTACTTGTTATCTACACACTTATCTCCTAAATACTATATCCTTAAGCTTGTTTTTATTTGTTATACACTTAGCCATTTCTCACATTTCATCCACTTTTCCTAACCTAAACCCCATTTCAAATCTTTATAGTACTAGGTTGATTGGGTCAACCATATACTCTTATGAGCGAGATTCATTTAGGGTATATGTTAGCTCTTGGCCAACCTAGCCTATGACCTAGTGAATTTTTATCCATAATAGTACTAGGTCAATTGGGTCAACCATGTCAGCCAAAACTTTTTAAAGGGATTAGGGTTAAATCTACCTATATATAAATGATAATTTCTTCATAATTTTGAGAAGATAAGAAGCAAGAGCTATTGTGCATTTTTATATCCACCATTCTACTTAAGGATCAAGCTTAGGGTTTCATAATATTTTTGGAGATATGGATCTTGTATTTTGGAGAAGTCTTTTGGATGCATTGATAGGTTGTGTAGCCTAAATTTTATTTATCCTTATCATCACTATATAAAATAATAACCTATTGTGAAGCACCTTTGCCAAGGGAAAGATTGAGGCTCGAAAAGTTCATCTTCAAAGGTAAGTATTCCTAAATTTATTCCTCATTTATAAGAGTAGATAGATATGAATTTGTACGTATCTTCTATGCATTATGATTTAATATACATTAAAGTGAGTATATATCTCTTATGCATGATTAATTTTGCTATTTATTACCCCCACTTTATGCCACAAGCTTTGGTGAACACTAGAATATATTTCTTTACTTTACTTGTTATTAGTTTAGTGAATAAGAAAACATAGGGCTTAATTAGGGTTATTTCATGATTGTGCTTGATTGGAGGGTTTGGAACCCTCCCTAGCATTGTTTATTGTGATAAGAGATCCCATAATTAGGCTTAACAGATCCCCATATTCACCATGTTCTCAATTATCTAATGTATCCCCAATAAAAAGTGTAATTATGATCTATCTTCTCCAAGTTAGGATTGATTTATAGACATGATGAATTTTTGATTATATACATTCTAGTGAACCTAACATGAATCTAACCTTTATAGGTTTTATTTCATGTTTTTTATTATTTTATCATTTTATTTATTATTTTCCTATATTTTTGATACTACGTTGGTAGTGAAAATATAGTTTCTAACTTCTGTATGTAAGTTTAACACATAGTCACATCAAAATGAATCTTTTATGTTTGTGCAGGTCTTCATTAGATATATGATAATTGGTTAAATAGGTTGACACAATATAGATTTTCACTTCCAAATAGGCTACTATGTCAACCAAGTCAACACAATACACTTCTAGACTTCCAAAAAACATACTAGGTCAACACAACTGGTACAATATTCTTCACAAGGTTTAGCAAATAGAGAATTGTAGAACTAGGTCAACTTAGTAGACATAGTTGGTAGAATTTGAAAGTAAAATTCAAGGCACTTCAATAACAATCTCACATTAATATATATCTTCCAACACACCAAGGTTCCTTTCTCTTTTTCTCTATCCTTTTTTTAATTTAGTATAGTTTTATTTTTCATAGTTTGCAATCTTTAAAACTACCCTTATATAGAAAACTAGGTCAACCTGGTCGACCTAGTTCTATATTTTTTTTGTTTGAAAGACTAGGTTGACATGGTCAACATATTTCTTAAACAGACCTTTATTTTAGTATTACAGTAGTGCTATTTTCAAATCTATATTTTAATCTTTTCATACATTGTCATCTGAACTAACACTATATTATGTTTCAAAGTTGTAATTAACATCTATGTGCTAGTAATTATTTCACACTTTCACATTTAGTTTCTTGCATGATTAGAATAGATCACATAATATAATTAGGTTGTTTTTCAATATTCCATATATTTTTAATGTTTTTCTCTATTATTCACACACTACCAAATCACATAATATTAAAAATACATTTAAACAATTGTCTACCCATGGCTACCTACTTAGATTTCATCATTAAGGAGGAATCCGACTTGGTTTTCTAGCTAAATATAAAAATTTGGTTAATGATATATATTTTCAAATAACCTGACACCCTTATCATTGTTATGTGTGAAGTGAGGGGGTAAGCCCCAATATGAAGCCATTACCATTATTAGCACAGATCCCTTTCAACCTAAATGTGCTAAGATGATCCATAGATTTCTTTCTAGTTCCTCACTTATATCCAACTTCTCTATCACATCTAAAATCATACTTTAATAATCTAAAAACATTTAGGATGACCACTTAGCAATTACTTTCCAAGTTAACTACTTTCTCTTTACTCAATTATATGGTGTATTTTAAAAACTTGTATTGGCCAACATTAGTGCAAGGTTTTGTGTCACGTGCCTCAATTAGATCATCCTCACTAACTCAATTTATTGTGTGTTTATTTTCATTCCTTACATTCAAAAGTAATTAAATTTTTTTTCTTGTTTCAGTACACTATCATTCTGCTCAACATAGTTTCTTGTAGATTGTCTATTCCCCTACCTATAGTACTAAGTTAACCCTATAAACACAGTATTCATTTTTACCTCCCAATATATATTACTAGGTCAACCCTATGGACTCTATATCCTTATGTACATGTTTCATGTCCCAAGTTATAGTATTAGGTTGACCTTGTTGATTCTGTATCCTTGTTTTCTCAAATTTTAAACCCTATTTTTAGTAATAGGTTGACCCAGTTGACTCTATACTCTTATCTATTCCTTCATATTTCCTTGAGTTCACATCACCTTTGAATTATCTAACCCTTCTCTTTCATCATGAACTTCTTGTTTGAAGACAATACTGAGTTGAATTCATTGGATATGATGAGTCTTACCAACCCTAATAGGGTATCCCATAAGCATATTATGGCTCCTCTCTTGGATGAAAGTAATGTTCATATAGACACTTGCACAAAAAAAATATGGGACCCATCCTCATTCTTCTTCACTTCATAATCCTCTTCTTTCACTTGAAGATCAACCTAAATTAGAGTATACACCTGAAATGCTCTTTGTCTCTAAATATACTCAACATCAAGGAAAGGATCCTTCTACCATTTACCATCTCATGATTAGTGGTTAAACTAAATATATTCATTCACCCTCTACCACATTTTCACATGAATTTGGGGATACTAGCTTCTTTTCTTCTTGGCCTCTTTCCTCTATTTTGACCCCTTATCATACCATGACTTCTTCTTTGAATTCCTCTACCTCCATGCCTAGTATCTCTACTAACATGGTAGGTTATACATATAATTGGATTCTTCTAAGTCCCTTTCTTCTCAATTTTTCCAATAATTCATCATTTTCTACCCATGGTAATCAATCCTCCGGTACCTCCTCTTTTCATCCCTTTACTAGTCCATCTTTTTCTACATAAGCAAATTTTGCCACTAGTGCCTCATATTATAACAACTCTTCTCAAGCTCCTACTAACACCCATAGTGGTACCCAAGCCACTAATTCCAACTATAATGCTTTAAATAATGCCAAAAATGAAACTCAAACCCACCAAATTTTATTACAAACTCTTAATCAAATGAATTCTTTTCATGTTAATAATGTAAATCAAATGATGAAAATGAAAAATCACCTTATCCATCTTCAAACCCACCCTCAACAAATTCCATGGGGCATGAATAATAAAAATTTTCCCCCACCTTATCTTCAATATTCCCATGGTAATCTTATCCCTTAACCTCCTCTTGTCATCAAGACAATCAAGCATATTCTAAATGAGCCTCTTAAATCTCAAATTACTAATATCGATATAGGAGGTATCACCCCTACCATTTATTACAATGGGTCAAGTGATCATACACTTCACCTAAAAACATTTGTAAATCTCTATAAAAATTGGGTCAAATTAAATACCTTTTCCACTACCAAGCTATTAGTTAAATCTCTCACATGTGATGATTTAAATTGCTATAACCAACTTAAACCTTACTCTATAACTAGTTTGGAAGATTTAGTAAATACTCTAGTCTAATAATTCTAAACTAGTGATCTTCTTGAGAATACCTTGGCCCATTTTATCAATTTTAAGCAACTTGAAAATGAAACTACCCAAGATTTTGTTAAATGATGGAATACATTATCCAACAAATGTGAATATAACATGGTTGATGATAAACTTTTCCATCTCTTTATCAATACTCTTTTTTCCAAGTTATAATATCAGATCTGAACTCTCTCTCCACATACCTTATAGGAGGATATTGACCAAGTTAAACATTAAGAGTTACTTATGCATCAATTAGAGCCATCCCAACCTTCTATGGGTACTCATATCTTATTCAAGAATAAGAATTATTATGCTAATAATGATGGTGATACAGACTCGTATGATACCATTCACACTATTTAATTTATTATTCCTAACCAATCTTCAAAACTAGCTCCCCCTTCTTAAAAATTCACCAATCCTCATTTATATTCACCTAATCACATCATTGTTCACAAACCTTTATCCTTATAAGAATTACTAAAACCTCTACCAAAAACTCTATCACAAGAACTTGATCCCACTCATCCTATGAAATCTTGGTATGATCCTAAGAACTTTTATTGGTTTCATGCTAGTTGGGGTCATTCTCATGAGACCTATAGGCAACTTCATAATTCGGCTATGGATTTTATTCTTGGTCACAATTTTTGCCATGATTCTATCATTTGTAAATGCCAACAAGCTTATGAAATTGCTTTCAAATCTTATGAAACAAATAATAAATCCCAAGCTTTGAATCAACTTAATGTTTATTTGGCCATCTATAAAGATCGTCTTCCAAATCACCAAGATACCCAAGATAAGTTCACCCCTTCCACCAATAATGTAGAAATTATTATTAACCCAACTCTTGAATAAAATGTGGTTAATATTAATAATATACAAAGTGTCTTTAATTTCATTTATCCTCAACCTATCTACACACCTCCATTATCTCACACATTTCATGTAATCCAAGATTTTTCTTTAACTCACTTAAATGAGTTGGGGCAAGAGGACCTTATAAATTTTTATTAACCAATTCCAACTCTTCACTTGGATGACACTTCCCATATTATTTATACCATCCCTCCATCTTCTTTACCCAACACCAATGACACTCAATCTTCTATTAATACTTCTTCTAGAAATTTTTAACACCAACTTGCATCAACTACTTCATGTTCTCAACATAATTTACCAACTTATCCTCTAACTAAACCTTCTACCTCTTATCAACATACATTCCAATTTACTTTGGTTCCTCCTTCAAAGTACCTCCTTCAACACTATGCACCTATTTCTAACAATCTTCTTATGGGTTATGATGGGTGGGATCCTATCACATAGCTTACTATCTTCCATCCCAAATCTAATTTCTTGATCTTATGAGTACATCTCTATGTCATCATAATCATCTTATGCAAATTTGGTTCAAAATTAACATCCCTCATCCTCCCCTAGTTGGATGTGAATTAACCTTATCTATATCTAAAGATAGCATATTGAAATAATGCAAATATATGTCCATCCATATTGATCAAATAATGGACACTTCTCTTTCCCTCAAATTCCCTATCACTTTCATGATCCCCAATGAGATTTTGCTTCATGTAGATGATCCTTCTTTATTCATTAGTGTCTAAATTGGTGATATCCAATTCAAGTGTGACTTGATTTATGAGGGTTTTAGTACTTATGTTACCTTTCTCAATTTTATCAAAACCCTTGGATATTCTAAATGAAATCTCAAATCTAAATGCAACACATGTCAAGGTTATTATTGAATAAAAATACCTCCTATAGGTTGTATGTGTATCCCAATTACCATCCCACCTATCATTGTTCATGTAAAGGTGATGATATTTAACTTTCCTATATCTTACAACATTGTGATTGGTAAGCCATGGACTCATCATATGAGAGAAATTGATTCTTCTACTTTCCAATTCATTAAATTCCCTCACAATGGAGCCATATATAGGATTCAAGGTGACAATAACCCTTAGAATTTCAAACAATTCCAAAAAATGGGTGTATTTAATATTCCTACCCTTGAGCCCTTTCCAAGTGTTACATTTCATGAGTCTCAATGATTTATCTTTCCCATCAAGTTCATTTAAGGTTACAACAGTCATCTCAAACTCATTGGGAATATTTTCCCTAACCTCTTATATTATAATGAAGATGGGCCTGATGAGATCAATCTCAATATTAAAAATTTTGATCTCTCATCTCATCTCATCCCTTAAATTTTCACTTATTTTCAACCCCATTCTCATTAATCACCTTGTGATGACATCCCCATTGTCTTAACCAAGACTCGACATTCCATTCATCACACCTCATATGATGACAATGTCATCCCTAATTATATCATTGATATTCATATGCATGATTATGATGATGGTTATACCTTAGATGATCCATTATTAGGAGGTCTTGTTTAGGCCTATGATGTTGAGATTATCTATTATCATTCTTCTTTACTTTAGTCTTTTAGTATATCTTCCTATGTTACATCATATACCATTCTTGATTTTAGCATTTTTCCTCTTTATCATAGGGTAGAGATGGTGTGGATGCCTTCAATTTTTTAATAACCTCATAGGAGTATGATTATGAATCATGTTATTACTAAGCCCTATCACTTTGCTAGGTACCATGACCCCTATAGATACTTATCACTAAGATGCATACAACTCTCTTTTAGCATTCTATAGACCTTGCCCCTCCATTAGTAGATCCTATTTTGGATCCCATTCATACACCTTTTGTAGTTGAGTCTATTTCTTCTTCTAATCCTATCATAAATACTATCGATCCTTATCTTATTTCCCCATTAACACCACCTTCTCTTGGTGATGGTTTGCTTCTTTTACCATAACTAGATCCTTTTCCCACCAAATGGGTTGATCAGCCTTCCCAAGATCCTTTTGCTTTTGTTACACCTCCTCTTGTGAGTACACTACCAATAATACTCATAGGTGTATCTGTTACTTCCATGGCATAGATAATTATTCATCCACACATTATCAAAAGTTATACCAATATATTGATACTTTGCATCCTATTACCCCTCAGTCCTTAGACAAGGCCATACCTCCCCTGAAGGTACTTTTTGAGTATATTTATAAGTATGGAGAGGTATCTTATCTTTGGAACTAATGTGACACTCATCACACCAATTATTGCTTCATACTTTAACAAAATATTAAATATCACCTTTTAACCATTTTTGTACCTTCTACCATTCTTCCCATAGGTCATTCCCATAAGAAGGCTCCCCCTTCTTCCCCTATGGTTCCAATTCCTATGGTTATATCTCCTCATGTGGTACCTTCATCACCTCCTATTCTTCCACCCATGAATCCCTCACCTTTTGACCTTCCCTCACCTACAAAAACTATTACAACTTTAACTCACACCCTTGGGAGAAGTTATTTGGGCTTCCCCTAGATGAACCATAAAATGGGAAC